>JAHQIW010000269.1:0-180497 GCA_019055375.1 Parelaphostrongylus tenuis | reverse complement strand
AAAGAAAATCTGTTTAGACCACAAGTATTATCTGGCGAATTGGCGAAAGCGATGTGACAAAGTGTACTAAACAGAGCGGTTCGAATGCTGGCACCGAGTCCATATGGAGTCGCACTTCTTCTCGGCATCGGCCACTGACGGCGGAAACTGAAATCGAACTGTGATGTGTTTCGAACAAACATTGAAGTTGACTCGCCAGAGTAAAGCAGTAGGTTATATTAAAGTGTGCAATGTGATATATTTTGACCTACTGTTTTCTTCATATTAGTGATTACGAGATTTACGAATGAAAAAAGACTCAAGATCATTTCTTCTGTGCTCAAAATTAAAGGAAATGTTTTCATCGCTAATACTGGCCATAATGTAGTTAGCTGGGTAAGGCTTACAGGGACGAAAGCAACGGAAAATTGCATGAAATACTTAAGGTCTACTGTGATATTAATTCAAAGCTTTAACAAAAAATATACTCACTCATCAACAAGAGGTCATTTCTGACAGCTAAAGTGCACATTTAGAGGCTTGGTAGAACTATCCTCATTCTAAAAAAACTTTAAAAAATGATATATCAATTCCATCAGTATAAACATATTCTCTTAGCATCAAGTCACTCAGAAGGAGTTTCTCAGTGATTCAACATGTGACCAGTTCTTCCTAAAAGCTGAATCCCAGAGCCACATGCACGTTTTTTTTACTTAACAGACTATTCATTCTTCATACTCTCTTCAGCATCTATAATAGTCTCTCATCGTAAAATAAATTCTCAAGAGGCCATGCTTTACACAGCATGTATATTGGACAAGGTATTGGCATAGTGCTAATATTGAGTTAACAAATAATAGTGAGCCGAAGAAGAAATTTTTTCCCATCTCCGTACAGATAGCTAATCAATTGTTATCGAAAACAAGATCAAAGAAAGAGAGAGTGGAGCTAGAGATAGTGGCAGCACAAGTTCGTCGGTTAATGTAGTAAACAGCAAGTGATCTTCAAGAAAGTGATGATGTGTTCAAACTCACCTGAGGTCTTAGTTTTGCCCATATATTCCATCCTTGTGGCTTGATTTCACTATCCTTTGAAGAGACTAGACAGTACTGTACTGCATAAACAAATAAATTTATTAATTGATGGAATAACTACGTTTATCAGATCAACGGCTATAACAGCAAACAGAAAATTTTATTATAAATTCTCAAAATCGTCTTTGACCTCTAAACATTTAGGAAGTCGCTTGCAAAAATTTCAACAATGCTTATAGCAACCTCCCAAGGAAGTTCTGCTATCTTTTCGGGAATTACATGATAATTAAGGCAACGCAGATGGTCCATTATCTTAGAGAGCAAGTGGTATCGCAGAGGTTCGAGGACCTTGGACAGAAAATGGTCCAAGTGGCGAGGGCGGCACCCAGCTGCCACCAACCTCAACAGTTAATTCGATCACGGGCAACATCCGAACGGTCCTTTGACTTCATCCGGACCACCTCAGCTCAAATCATAATCGATCCATTATTGATCTCTCTCCACACAATCTCGTTGTCGTGTACTTAATTGCTATCATGAGGTTGTGTTCAAATAATTCTTGAATGAACTCACTAGAATTGTGAGCTGAACATAGCGCTTCCGTGGCGGAGCGAACTCACTTAAGCTATGCTCGGCCCACCACCGCGGTTAAGGGATTCTGCCCATATATAATCGGTAGTGACCCCACTGCTGACACTATACACTTACCCACTGGATCCCACCGTTGGCTTGTTATTCCGGGGCGAGCATAACAACCCAAACGGGCTGCGCCTCCTAATCATGCTCCGTCAGTTACCATAACATCGCCGCTTACCACAGCACTGTCAGCTACAATGACACCACTTACCATAACACTGTCGCTTGCTTCTTATCATTCGCAGGATCGTCAGATGACGATACATCTCATTAATACATCACTCATATTGGCAGTCATATGTTCGCATAACGATATGTCCTAATCATGAATATATTATTATTGTACTCTTGTTATAGTGATATATGTATATTACAGGTTGTTTGGTATAACCCATATGAAGGATTTGAACTTTGCTCTCTTGTCCGTTGCGAGACACGAGTTGGCAGCAGATCAAAACAACAAGACCACTGAACCTTCACCACAATGCTCGCACACTTTTCCACCGTAATTCCGTCCTAAATGCGTTGTAAAACCGCTCTAAGCGCGTTTATGGTAGTATAGCGAATATTTCTTTTTCAATCAATTAAGAGACTTTTTCCTCTAGTATAGACCAAGCGGAGTAATTCACCGGGTTGAAATCCGGCAAGTCTATGGCCATATGTCGTTGCTCCAGAAGCCTGGAAACAGCTCTTGAAGATGGCAGTCGAGCTGGCTGATTACGCAGGAGCCCTGTTCTGCTGAAACGCAAATCCGTCGGTGCCAAAGTGTCGAATACTCCATGACTCCAGTACGCCCCGTAAAACTTGCTGCTGATAGCTGGCAGTGTTGGTTTTGACGCCTCTGTTGATGAAAACTAATGGCGTCTTTCCGGTGACTCAAATGCCTACGCAGACCATCACAAAGGCCCTGAAAATCACTGAAGTGTGTCAGTTTTCCTACTGAGGATTCTGCTGACCCTCTCGAAAAGTTAACGTCGATTCTGGCGACTGTGGAGCGCTTCGACCGTGCATCTCTTCGCATTCGTAAAAACCACATTCGACAAACGAGCACCAGCTATCAAACAAATTATTCAGAGAGCCTTCAAAGACGTTTTTCTTAGCTTTTTGCATAGAAAATATATATGAGCGATCTTATAAGTGCGCCGCTTCAGTTTATTACTGACAATGTTTCGGACACTCCACTTGGCCAATTCTGAGTTTTTCAGAGTCATTTTGCGTTCGAACGGTCCAAATTTCGATGAACTCAGGAACACCTGTTTCGAATATGTTTCCAAAAAAAAACGAGGTGATCAAATGACCTTTTTGAGGACGGTCTTGAACCCCTCCATTCTCTGTGACACTCGCTTCACTGCTCTGTCACTGCTTTTGGGATTATTTTGAATGTTTATTGCGAAGTTTTAGAAACAGTCGATCTTATGGATCAATTTTGATCTAACAGCCGAAATCCATCGACTGAAAAGTGGTGATGGACCAGTGTCATTGCACGCTATGCCATCACCACATACGCCTCCCCTCCTTGCTACAATGCAGGGCTTAATGGCGGGGCGGGGGTCACCGACGAGGAGGACGAAACCTCCGAAACACCGGTGTACGGCCCCTAGCGTACCAACCTCGTTAAGGCTTTAGACATTCTTCTTTTGGAATTATTTCAGGTGTTCGTTGATAAAAACATTTCATTGCTCTAAAAGATTCTTTTTCTCATAGAAATGGGCGTGCCAGAACGTTCTCAGATTTTGTAACAACTCGAAAAACCCACTTTCTTCAAACCTCAGCATGCTGAAAATAACTGTGTTATTGAGAAGAATAGCTTAAGAACTGATTTTTATTTTAGGCTTCACTATGTTGGTATCTTTTTCCCGATCGATTGTTCTTCTTTCCGGTCGATGGATTTTCTTGGTTGCTTGTGGCTGACGTTACGGCAAATACGCCTTCTTCACAGCCGTGCAATCTAGTCTAGGGACTCAACAACTCTCAACAGTCCCTAGACTAGATTGCACGGCCTTGAAGAAACGGCGTATTTGCCGAACCGTCAGCCACAAGCATCCAAGAAATTCCATCGACCAGAAAGAAGAACAACCGATCAGGAAAAAGGCGCCAACCTTGTGGAGCTCAAAAAAGTTTTAGTTCTCAAGCTATTCTTCTCATTATCACAGTTCTTAGATTTGATGCAGAGCCACAATAAGCTGAGATCTAGAAATAAATGGCAGCTTATGTATATGTAATCAACTCTAACAACGCCTATGCCTTTGTGAGGCTCCCGCTCCTTCTTTTATCTCAGCCGTACTGTATCGCTGACTGTTGCTTTTTTCGCTATCGCAGCAAAAGATATGTCTGAATCATGGATGAAATGAAGAGCGAATGCCTCGAATGTTGAAGCGTGCTGCACCGGAATAGTACATTAGCAACTCGGGTCCATCAAGCTCCGAGCTTTGCTCGCATTCTGACAATCTCACGATTCGTAAGAATGTTTGAAGCCTTACCGAGGTTGTTACTCCAAAGTAACTCTGGACTCCCACGCCCCACATTATGCCCTGCATTGTAACAAGGAGAGGGGCAGAGGAGAGCAAGGAGCAAGCTTGGCAAGTCAACTTTTACCTAGGCTTGTTATAATAACACAATCTAAAATTCCATTTGCATGATAAGCAACACGTTGTGAACATCTAACAGTCAAGGAGATTGTGTTCCACTTCTTTCATTCCTTCTTTCATTGTTTGCCCAGATCGTTTCTTAGCGCGATTACACTATGATAGCTCCACATAGATTGAATTCTCCGTGTAATGACACTAGGCAGTTGGTAAGGGTGAACTGTATCAAAATGTTGATTCGACAATTTAAATGTAAGTTTACTGACGAGCTCAGAAGAAGCACTAGTGAGTGAAATGTTGTGGCAGACGGACGCATGCGAATATTCGCATGCTTTAGTTTGATGAAACTTGTGCCTCTTCTATAGCAACCACTGATGGATGATATCTCTGGCTAAGTCATCAGCGTAGTACAAAAGCAAATCGGATATTAGAGCCCTGTTGTTTATCATTCATATAGAGACTGAAAAAGATTGCGCATTAAGTCATGAAAAATGGAAATAGAGAGTAGTGAAGATATAAAAGCAAAATTCTCGTAAGAGTTCCTTTCATTACTATTGAGCCAACTTGTCATATGGTCTGGGTAAGGGCTCTTGTACAGCCCGATACACGTGTTTCGTCCTTACAGACCCGTCAGTCACGCAGAACCCGTCGTCTTTCGATATTTTTATAGTCAGTTCTCTCGGGAGCTCTGCTCCCTTACAGAGAGTTATCGAAAACAAACGTTGGCTCAAATAATAATGAAAGGATCTATTGAAATTTGAGCGGTCTTAATAAAGCACTCAAAATAAAGGTATAATCACATGAGAGTTTTTTTCTATTTATCCAGCCATATTTCACTGTTATACAGTACGTCGAGTTGGAGACGTCTTTTCGTTGTAAGTGTTGACCTTTAGAATGGCTTAAAGACGACGAAAGTTTCAAATTCCACCTATTATTCAGATGCGAAATAAAATTGAGAGTCTGTTAACTCTGATGCAGTTTTGTCAATACTATTTGCTAACAACTATTTGATACACGTTTATTCAAAAATGAAGCGGTTGACACAGGCGAAGGGTTTTCTTCAATTCATTTTCTCTATCTTTTAAATCCTCTTAAATAAATTTCTCAGCTATTTGATTTATTTGAGCACTTCAAACGACTTCCTCTGAAGTTGCGGAATTCTTTTGAGATTTGCTCCTCACCTATATGACGTACTCGAGTGCCCCATATTTTGGTGGTAATAATGAGAGCGGCTTAATCTCAATGAAAAACGACTTGCACGCTTCGCATTGCGGTGTGGCCAATTTAGATTCCTAGACATTGTAGATATAAAAACAAATTACGTGAAAGTAGCAGATTTTGGCTACACCTACCTTTCCATCCTTCAATTCGAACAGACTTCTACCTTTACATTGATCTGTGATGGCACCACTTTGATTAGTTAATTTGTATATATATCCTTTAGTTAACTCTACAGTTAAAATCGATTTGTGTTTGAATTTATCACTGCTTCTGTTTTGAATTTATCACTGCTTTATTTCTCTATTAAATGTCGAGTAAAATTTCTCAAATTCTGTTTTTCCTGCTGGCGTATGTGTATATGAAAAGAGTAGTACAAAAGTTCAATGAGCTATTGTAAACACCTCGTGCTCTTTCGCCAGGGCAGTGACAAAAACACCATACTACAAAGTGGAATGAGTATCGTGCTGATCAGTTTCGCACTTTACCAGCAATCGTTTTGTATGTGCTTCCTTATCAACAAATGGCACTACCCGCTAGATTCTGAAAGTTCCATCACTTGGGCCAAAGTTTATTTTGGATAGCTCACAGAACACAAACTGAATACTACGCTGCATTCATTTCCTGTAACACTTGGAATTATTCAAAACTTTAGATTGATATTTCTTTCATGTCAAGAATAGAGACAATAAATCATTTAAGACAAGGACCCCTTTTTTTGAATATTATTCTGCTAGCCAATTTTAACACTGAGTCCGTTGGCATGTGGAAATTTTAAGATAAGTTGTATAAGCTTCACTTCTTCCAAAATCACCTTCAAAAGGAATCGAAATACAACGATACATCACAATTTGCAAAATAAAACTATACATCACAATTTGCGAAATAAAACAATACATCACAATTTGCCACTAACTCTGTATTTACTGAGAAATTATGGAAGTCACACTGCTGGAACTAAACTTTTGCAGCAAGGTATTAAGGTACAAAAAGTCATCAGAAGATGATACTAACGTAATGATTGTTCTAAACAATGGTGTTCCGAAAAAATTCAGGATACTTCGAATAGAATAACGATGACAGGGTCAATGCCTGTGTGAGGCCTTCTGTCAAACATCTATTGCATGTGTGCCTTCGAAGCGCACATGGTTTAGTGACGTGTGTGCATTAATGCGTGCTCTCCTTAGACCGTTTATTAGCGTCACCGGTTTACTTGTCCATACACTTTCACTTGTACATCTGGATATCGTTTCAATCACCCATTAGGTCCGTCCTTTTTTTTAGATTGTCCCTTTTCACGGAAGCGCTAGCTCTAGAAAGTAAGGATTTTTTCTGAGGATAAAGAGCTGTAGATAATATAGTATTGATTCCCAAGATCGACTATCTCTTAACCTTGGCATACTTCAATAGTTCCTAAGCAAGTTTTCCAAGCATTTTCCACAAGTTTCCGTTTTGTGTACGATGGATGAGGAGAAAGGCGCTTGTGAGATGAGTTGGGATGTATTTTAGCAACTTAACTGCTATCAAGTTTGTGAACCACTTTATTTTTACCGCTGATCTAATCTTGAGCTTTGAATGGTTGGCAGATGTCAATCATCGTTGGATACTGCCCCAAATTTGTTCAACATGCCTAGTTTTCTAAGGTTACGAAGGTAGACCGAGTAAATTGAGAATCAAACTGATTATTTTAGGCTCCAAAAAGGCGATACCGGCGAGTCAGCCATTATGTTAATGTACGAAATCACATTCTGTATTGAATTGTATTTAGTAAACCCTACTATAGACAATTCAGTTTATGACAATGACATCGACAATGAGCGCTTGTGGCGCAGTGGTTAGAGGTGCTCTGCGTCACACACGAGGTCAATGGTTCGATCTCGCGCTCATGGCTCACCAAGCCATCCATCCCTCCGGGGTCGGTAAATTGGTACCAGACTGGTCTCACACTTGTCTGGGAAGATGAAGCACTGACTCGGTTCAGCGGGAGGCCACCGCGAGTCATTGTAAAGGCCAGATATGCATTCAATCACCTCAAACGAAGTTAGAAATTGAAGTCGAATGCATGGCGCATCCCTCAAGGATTGATCAACGCCGAGAGCTTTATCCTTTACTCTTTTACTACAGAGAACATCTTTCATTCGTATAAAGAACACTGAAATAGAAAGACAATTTTCTAGTACACACAACATCTGTTGTAGATTTCAAAAAATCTTAAAGTAACTTACAATGGGAACCAGATTCATTGTTAATCTAGAAACATGGAGATCGGAGAGATTTATAGTAAAGAGTGAAAACAGCAGATTCGTCGACGAAATGAAGCTGTCTGTCGGCCTATTTTGGTTCACATATTACGACACTCGCCATAATTCATGGCACATGCACGTCAAAAACTAATAGTTCAAATCTCATTACATATTACCATACTGCAACAACTGCTAAAATAGTAAACTAATTCATAAACTATTAGTAAACTATAGTGTTTCACTGCAACAAATGCTGAAATAGTAAAGTATTCCTGCCATGAAGATTAGAGACTAATTTTAGAAAGTGTAAAGACCATGATATAAATGCCTAATATTGGTTGTGATTTGTGGCTTGTTCTTCTCACTCATGCTTATCTAGCAATTAAACAAGGCTCCATATTCAAAACTACAAATTCCAAAAGAAAAATATCCGGTCATGATAATGTGGGAAATTTGCGAGATCTATTTCAACGCTAAACTCGAAGACCATGAAAATTCGGAGAAGCGAGTTTGTTGTAAGAAAAAATCATCTCCTGATCATTCTACTATTTCGAGGAAAAATAGTCTATTCTCATTTGAAAGGAGAGCTACCTAGTTAGTCTAATTTTGAAAGTGGAACATGCTGTGAGGCCGTAATACGAAATGATAATATTAATAAAAACGGTTAACGAATTTTGATATGAAACGGATAGCAGACCGTAGATGCGATTATGTTTTAAGATCCTTCCATCAATTCAGAAACATTTATTGACAACGAATCTATTTTGTCTCAGTTTGGTTTTGATACTTTGCCAAAAAGTTTTATCCAAATTTTAATAGTTTTCCTTAGTTTCACCTGTATCACCTGTCGTCCCGTTGATCGTCGAGTGACTCGAGCGGGTACCAGCAACTCTTCCATTTTTCCCTATCGCGTGCAAGAGTAGCCCAGTGGGTCCTCCTTGCTCTAGGAATTCGCTGAGCATCATATCTTTCTTCCATCGCTTTCGTGAAGAAATCGGACCAACGGGTCAGTGGTCTTCCTTTAGAGCGCTTGATCTCCGAGGAATCCAGTCGGTAACGGCTTTCCTTAGTTAGAGTGAAAAAAATATCAATTTAGGGAGCATATAGATAAACTTTAAAGTCAGTCAACATAAACTTGCACAATCAAAAAATAGACTTGGTTCATTTTCATTTAGCTATCTGAAAAAGTTTATTTATTCCTCAGACTTTCATGATAATATGAATTTTCACAGCAAAAGCTTTTCGCATGCTTCGTTCCGTTGAGATAGGCTTCTTAGTATTAATTTCGCAAAGCGTCCGAATGGTTTTTATGATGTCCACCTTTTCAACTCAGTGGTTATCCCTGCCTCAACGTATGCAGCACAAACCCAGCAGCTACGTGAGCAGGATGAAAGATCACTTGACTCACTTTCCGCGATCACTTTACTGAACGCGTAACGGAGAGGTTGACGCTAAGAGTATCTCAATCTCGCAAATGATATCTCAAATCTCGCAAATGAGAGAAAGGATTCGAAATCCCGGCCTACGTCAATGATTGAAAATTAGAGATTTTGTTCTACACGCCAGGCCATCGAATATAAGGGGAGCCGGACACGTAATGGCTCTAAAAAAGCCGATTGGCTAGAGCCGTTACCGACTGGATCTCTCGGAATGTCAAACGCTTCACAAGAAAACCACCAACACAAGGGCACTATTTGATCACGACAAGCTCATAGAAATGACACGAGCTCAACGAGTTCCCAGAGCGAGGAGGGCCCACTGAACACTCTTTCACGCGATAAATGGAAGTATTGCTGATACCTGCTTGGGTCCCTCGACGATCAACGGAGCAGCAGGTGATACAGGCAACACGGTTTATGTTTTACGAGAGAACGGCGTTCATTAACGCGCTAGACGGATGAATTTCAAATTAGTTGTCGAAGGTTCCAAGTAACAGAATTGTATTCTGGCTTACACGCTTAGATTAAGATGTTCTCAAAAGTGGTTGAAAGTTGATTTTCTTTTATCTAAACGGCCAGCTGTCGTTCGAAGGGCTGGCCGAGGTTGACATGCTCTACGATTACTCATGAGCACTTTAGTGAGTGACTTGTGCTAAAATCTTGAGGTGACCGTCTCAGACCTCTTTTCAGTCAGACATCATGTACTAATCTTGCCTAGTAAGTGCTAGACTTTCAATCAAAATCAGTTTATACTCCACTTCATAGAAAAACTTCAGCTAGTCGACCCCATCACTGGGCTCGTCTCCGTGACCTGGGTTTGCAATTACAATCTTTAGTGCAACATCGAGCAGTTGACCATCAAGCAAAAGGTGGTAAAAAAAACTACGTCTTATGGCCTAAGTCACTGATTAGCATTGAACCAAACCACATCGTGTCATAAACAACAATCGTAGGCGATCGATAAGCTAAAGGGAGAAGGAAACGGATACGAAGAGGAAAGGTAACCAGACGGCCGCACGGGCCAGTTGGAGGCGCTCGACTGTCATCGTTGTCGGCCCATTGCCTGCGTACCTCCGCTGCGCATCAGTCCTCCCGTAGCGCAACCGCCACCTCTCGCCTTCAAGTTTACCTTAATAATCGAGCACATTATGTTATCACTCACATAAGGAAGATAATATGAAAATAGCAATGAATGTTGAATTGATTGCTGTGTAATAGTGTGCACACAAAAATTTTTACACGCATCATCACTGCTAAGGAACCTTGCACCTCTTCTTATTTCCTTTTATCGGGTTGGCCTTGCCGGCTTTACAAAGTGTTTTGATGGGCTGGGCGGACTTTCCATTACAGAATCGATATTGATTGATACCCCACCAGTGTATAACGAACGAGGCACTAAAATTTCACCCGAAAATACTTTAGAATAGGTTGGGGATAAAGTTCTGAGAAAATGCCTGTAACTTTTTTGGGTGTCGGCCATTTTTGTTTTCTTAAGCTCATTTGAAAGACCGTCTTCTCCAACGTTTACTGCTATATAATTTATCTACTTATTTCAAGACAGAGCTAACAAGCGAGCAAATTAGGTTGTTAATGATGCACGAATGGCTGTTGGGTTCAAATGCAGAGGTGGCAAGTGAACGCATCATTCTGGCTTGGGGCAAAGACACAGTTGGCGAAAGTACGGTGTACAGGTGGTTCAAAAAGTTCGACGAAGGTGAAGAAAGTTTGGTAGCGATATTGAATTGCACAATTCAGCCATTCATTTTTTGAACACCAAGAAGTCGGAATTTTTTGCTTGCGGAATCGATCATTTGCTGGAGAAGTGGCAGGTAGTGCTCAAATTTGAAGGAGTACTTTGATTATTAGATTTGTCTTTGTTCAGGTTCAATAGGTGCATCAATTAAAGTAAATAAAACTATAAAAAAGTTACGAAAAAAAGAAATGTCTTACAAGGATTTTTTCAGGACTTTTGCCCCAACCTATCATGCAGAACCTCAAAAAGCTTGCAAAACGGAGCCTGTATACATGATTCTAGTTGATTTCTAGAGAAAAAGCACTTCGATATTAGTCAATTATGAGCCCGTATTAATTTGGCGATGTAAATTTTATTTTCGCTGCCGTTCATACAGAATTTCCTACTTCGCGATGTTCGTATCAATGACAGCTTCATTAGATTTATTACAGAGCTCTTGGGAAGTCACTAAGATACTAAATGACAAAGATCTCACGTTTTCTTTAGTGGAATTATCGAGTTTAACAGGACTTTCTCCCCTCATGAGCAACAATTGAGAGTACCGAAGGGAGTGACCAAAGAGTTCTGGAAATGATTGAAAACCATTTAATCTAACAAAATCATAACATCAAAGACGTTCTTTTGCGATCTTGATTTTTCCAGATTACGGTATGAAACTCGCAGCAGCCGCCATGTCAAATTGAACCACCGACATGGACGACTGTCGCGCAGCAGAGAGACGAATGGAATATGTACTGGGGTTCGCACAATCAGTGAAGACGGACCATTCAAGTATCAAGTAAAGAAATTCTTTACAAAACTTGACCTGCTTCGCTTCCGTGTATGAGTTCATGTAAATTGTCTTGCTAGTAGCATCGGAGAAACTCAAGCCATTTTCCATTCCTGTTTAGCAGTCATGGTGAGTAGTTTAGTAGGGTGAGTACGAGTTAGCACTCACGCCACTGGCTGAATGAAATTATGGAACTGCTATCCACATATATATGTTTCATTGATGTTTATCAGCAACAATCACACAGACTATTCATGATTCAAAGCAACGAGTTTGAGAACGGTCGGAAACTCGTATATTACAACGTAATTCACGTCAAATTGCAACGTTGCCATTTGACAAGAACGCGGGAACCACCCGCCACCAGTGTTTTATGCGTGATTAAGTCACACAAATTTGTTCGTGATTACATTCGAAGCTCAGTAATTGTGTTTTCAAGGGCTTAAAACTCTTTACTTACTACTTACAGCGCCATTGGGTAGAATTTGCATCTTGGTGGCACTGCCCTATACAGCTGGAACGTCTCCAAGGTTCAGAACATACTTTATCGAAGATTCTCGATGTTTCGACTAACTTGAAAAGAGTTAGACCAAAATATTTATCTATGACAGCGACATGTTTCCACTGTGGCACGTTTTCTCCGCGGCTGTGTACTCATCACAGGACTCAATATAACTAATTCACTACGGGTTGGAATAGTTCTGTGCTAGTAATGCTGATCATGTCGAATGGTTTTTACGAAGGCTTAGATCATTTTCTTGAGTGGATTGTTTGTACATAACGTCCTCTCCTATTTTGGCTTTTTCTTTACCTGACGATATAATACTATATATTTATATTTGACTGCATTTTGAGTACTTGGTTAAGATTTGTTTCATCCTCACAGCATATATTAAGTCTTTCGTGAGATCTGCTATGGCACTATTAGAATGAGACGTATGTTTCGGCCTTTTCAACAGCACGATGCCTTTTGGTTCAGCCAGTCCCTTGTAGGAGAGTATGTCTCCAAATATGAGGTAATCGACGCCGCATCAGTTACAAAGCTTATAGAGTGAAAAGATCACCATACACTGCAGTGATAGCGTATAAGTGCATGTCAAATATTAAGATCACCTGACAGTAGTGATTAATAGTCGACTTCTCATGGCTGCTAAGTTTAATATTAGATTTATGTCATATGGACATACGGATTTCTAATTTTCTTTTTTTTCGAAAGTCTTCATAAAAATCTACATCAGTGAACATAAAAGCGTGGTTCATAGTTAGCGCGTAGTTCATCTTCAGCTACGGTGTGTGAGTGGTTGTAAGGATGAAATTTTGTTACATTCGCACCATAAGGCACAGATTTCAAGTAGTTATTTGATAGCTATATGTTGTGATGATTCTCAAATCAAGTTTAGTTCTCGAAAAACTCATCATAGAGTGCTGAAAAAGCGAAAAGAAGGCTACGTTTCGCATTTCTGGGCTTTATCTATAGTACGGCGTCAGAATCTGAAATTGACTTTCATATTTGTGTACAAATATTTGAGCGTTTAACGAGCAAAATAGCCTATCTTCTCACTTTCTTTCTCAAAGTCATTCTACTCTCGAGATTTGTTATATTTTGTTTAGATACTTTCTCTTAAAACAGCGCGCCGTGATAAACGATCCCTTTCGCTGTACAAAAACTTTTTGTGAGAGTGATAGCAATTATTCGAAAACTTAATTCTCTGATTACTGCGCTATTTAACCGCTTTTTGAAGAAGTTTTTTATAACGCTTCAGGAAAAGATAAACATTTGTACTTCATGCCCGCATATTTCTCGCAGTACAGAGCTTTTCTTTTGAACTGTTAGTAATTATTCGATAACATAAAGTTCAACGATTCCAACGCTAGGCTTATTATCTGGAAACACCTTTCCTCTGCAGTATAGCAAGGAAAATAAGATTTATATATATTTGTTCGACATCTGTATTAATTTGAACCCATATGATGCAGATGCTCTCCTAAACGTAGTCGATAAAATATCTTCCTTTTTTGCTGAGATTTCATAAAAACATCTTTTTTTGGGCACATTTTCACAGTATACCGCTTATAGAAAAACATTAGGCTAAGTCGCAAATGTGATGGTAATGATTGGCATAGTGTATTATACTTTTGCTGGTGGGGATTTGCAGCTTCTACATTTTTAGATTAGCCATTTTTTCTGTGGCAGTGGTGATTTAGCCCTCGGTGGTTGCTATATAATTAGGAACTAGCAAACGAAGTGTAGTTCAGTCAAAAGCCATTGAATATAAAACTTTTCGAGGGCTGTTTCCGAGCTCATTCTTAGTTGGTCATCCCCTGAGCGAGTGCTGGCGTGCTTCCCTTCCTTCTCACGGTCGTGAATACGCGTTGACGACGATGTCTTTATGTCCTTCATTCGGCTAGTTTCCCCAGCACTTTCATCAAGATGGTGGCCGACCTTAATGCGTATCTCACGCAGGAATCGGTCGTCAGGTTTTTATTTCTTTGATCGTGACGAACTTTTGAAAAAGTTCATTACTCCGTCGCCATCAACCGCGAACATTAAACAAATTCTCATGTTCACCCATCTATTTCTTATTTGAAAACATTGTCTTATTCTTGAACATCGTTCAATTGCAGATCGTGTTGATACTCTGCACCCGAATCTCTTAATCTTCACCATGATAGTTAACCTTTGTGAACCGCAATGCTTTCAGGCTTCCGAAAAAGTTTCCCGCAAATTATCCCAGTCCTAGATATTACCAGTAGCCATTAGGATTGATACTGTGGGGAGCTCGTACCTCTTCGGTTCTTGCTATGCTATCTTGCAGTAGCTCGACCTGCTCTCTGATGTGTCTGATTTTGGTTTGCAGAATAAGGGAAGGAATCATCGGATCTTCAATTTTGTGTCAGTCATGATAAATAAGACATGGTTGAAAATCTAATCGTTTCATGCGAATTGCTCAGTTTCACTCGATGTACAGTTTCTTGATCATCTCCTATCTAAATGGAATATTTATACAACGAATGTCGTGGTCAGATTCAAAAGTATGGAACGATTCTGGCATGAGTTGATTTCACCTTGTTCAAAACGATGTAATCAATTTTCGCACGAGATCACCTCAAACGCAGTTAAAAATTGAAGACGATTGCTTGGCGCATCCCGCAGGGTTTGATTAGCGCCGAGAGCTTTATTCTAGTATCCTTTATTGTTTACATTAGTTTTTCTTTCTCTACAAATCTGGCTGTTGCTAAAAGACTGTTATATGTTGGAAAATGTTTTAGCAGCTTGACAAACACATGAACACTGCCGCCATATCGTCGTTCGCCATCGAAATGAAATAAGTTACCGCGGAAAGATGTCCGACAGACACCATGCATTGACCGACTATCTCACATTGCAAAGTCGTCAGGCAACATTTTGAAGAACTTGGCTGAACCACGGTACCACAATCACAGTAAAATTTCTAATATTGCTTCATCAGATTAGCATCTTTTCCATGCTCTGAGGTAGTTTCGGGGGACAAAAATTCAAAAACCACAGCAAGCTCAAAAGTTACCTCTTAACTTCTTTGCACGCTATCCTTTCTGGAAGGAGAGCATTTGATTTCTTCCCAGCAAACGGTTGCGTATCATCGATTATGATAGTGATTATGCTGTCAGTCGACTGATTTCGTTAAATAACTGCCAGCTGAATCCACTAAAGTGTCGAAACGCAAACGAAATCTTGGGCCAACCCAATATATCAGAAAAGTCAACTTGATTTGATCTCGGCATACGTGATTGACCATTTTCTTGCATTATTAGGCTAAAATAAGGTGAGTAACATGTAATATTCGGCTAATATCTCGACATCTCTGTCTTTAGTGTCGTATTATTCGATGCGATGGTCCACAGACGAATTTTCATTCATGCTATGTGGGCGTTCGTTGAACTATCAAGTGGAGTCCAGAACAAGCAAATTCAGAATTCAGTCCATTCTATACACCGGAGAAAAGGCGAAGAACGACTGGCTAGTGTTTTTCAATGGTATAATGACTTACTTCAGTATAGTGGAGTCGTCCAACACGTTTTGCTGAACTTGAAGTGAGTACCTCATGTGACAACCTCTGATGGTCTTCGCCCTCCACACCATCTGCGCTCGGTAGGAAGTCGACTAATCTTGAAATCTATAAGAGAACGAATTATTGTGCTGAAATGAGGGATCGTAAAATTGACCATAAAGTCATTATCGTCTTCTCCAGCAATTTCAGAGTTAATACTTTGAAGATCACTTATCCCGAGAGTGATAGAATAGCTTACCCTTGTCAACTACCCTCTAAATATCACTAGAGCAAGCATTCAAATTTTATCAAGAGTTTTTTTTTTGCACCTTTTCAAACACTTCATTCAAAAAGATGTCACAAAACTTATGAATCCCTCGCAAGGGAGCGTTTAGAATCTTTTGAACGGCTACATTCTTATCCATTATTTTGAAAATTTTTCATGAGACAAGAGGCAGCTATTCGTGCAAATCGCCAATTTACAAGATCATATGCTTTCATTTTTGTTTCTACTCACCAACTTCCATTGTGGATATGAATAACATCTATAAAAGCGAGCACATTCACTGGCATTAATTTCAGAGCACTCAAACTGTGAATGCCTGAAGATGAAATTTAGCAACTTTTTGATAGGCGGATTAGTGAATTTTAGCTGATACTTCAGAGCGGCGCTGCTGTAAAATCGATTCCGGCTACTGTTCCAAACCTTATAATATTATTTATTTCACAGCAGAAATTTGGCCTGTAAAAAATGTATGTGGCAACTTCTTAATTACTTTTCAAGTGAAGTAGTGAGCACAAATTCATCACATTGTGTCAATATAAAAGCTTTTGGATACATAGAAAAGGCCCAAAAGTGAACCGAAACGAGAAGTGCCTCGTAATTACGTGTGACCTCGAATATACCTGTGGCTTATCTTCTGCCCAAGTTAGGCACAGCCCACTGATGCACTGAGCCTAAGCGGGTAGTCTTAAATGAATAATTGATAGACACAAACATCAAAACGGTGAGTGTTTAAAAATGAAGTTTTTACTATGCGATCCAAAATTCATTCTAACGTTTTCTGCTAGGGTTATGGAGAATTTGGCTTGGTGAATTGTAGGTCAATATGACCCTTCCTGGTTTTGAAGAAGGCGACCCGCAGAAACGTTAGCCACCATGAATATTGTATGTTCAAGCTGCATTACTAACTGTGTTGTTGCATGCTTCGCTAGTATTCGACAATATGATCAATAACACCTCGGAACGGCGAAATAGAAAAAATACTCATTCAAATATAATTTACTGCTCTCCACTCTGATTGTTCAACACTCATATGGTTGGTAATTTGTTGATAGTGTACTGCCACAATGAACATCGATCAGATAAAAAGTGTGTCTCATGAATATCACAGTTCACTTTCAATTTCAGTTGACAGTGACCGTTACCGTGTACAAATGCGAACCAAATGGACCCGATCTAACATTCGAAGCGCTCTGTCCACAACATTTTGCCACATCGACCTCGACCAATTAGCCATGATGATGTTCGTAGTCTACATAGAATTGTTCCTGTAAAACGAAGTTGTGCAAATAAGAAAACTGTCCTAACCGTGAGAGTTCCTGAGAGGGACAAGTGTTTGCCGTCGATAGCCTTTGCAAGCATCGCACATTTGATAGCCCCTTGAGGCTTTCCTGGGCAAATTCCCGTCACTGTGCTACCGACGTAAATACAGCTGTCGATCCTATCCATTGCTAAAAACAATAAGTCTTTGAAACACTTTTTCTTCTCTGCACTAAACAATTGCAAAAATCAAAACAATGTTGGACACTATTTTCTTTTAATTTTCAAATCTACAAAGCTTCACTTATCAACACACTGAATACTATATCATTCTGAATATAAAGAATGTGTAACATTCGAAAAGATATTCTCAATTTGAAAGATTTGATGTTATGTTTCTATGATAGTACTCCTCAAACTCTGAGATATTTTATAATAAGCTTATAGAAAAAATCTTTGCTTGCAAAAAAATGAGTACAGCTCTGCTTTTTGAATACCCCTTATAGTTCAGATTGGAATTTCCTATATGAATGTCCACTACTGGAGACTTACGGTCACCCCCTGGTTCCCTAAAGAGCTGACATTGCAGTGGTTCGTAAGTGGTATTAACTCGAAGTTGACCCAGAATGTTGGAGATCACAAAATCAAGCAAGAGTGCTCTCCGACCTTCGATTTCGAGAACATCGACGACCTAAAAGGTGAATCTTCTTCACTATTTTAAGGAGTGGCTCGGAAGATGTGAAACTTTTCAGTTAGGTTAGCTTTAGAAACTGAAGATCTGTGAAGAAATTGCAGCTCATCTCATACGTCCTTTCAGAAATCACGAAAAAGAATGGAATGCTCAAGTTGTAAACTCACTGTTTGCATTGCAAAACGTTGTACAAGTGCCTGAACAGCATCCTTGCTGTTTGCAACACCAGGGAATAGGGTAGAGACTACTTTGTTATCTGTGTAAACCGCGATAATAGGTAGGTTGCTGGGCCGCTGGCAGTAAAGGTCCTAGTGCTCGCTGCAACGAAATTTCATAGTTTTTGTATTGAAGGTTGTAAATTAAACTATTAAGAACCTCGAAAACCGGCTCTTCTTGTTAATACCATTCAATTACACTTTCTTCTATAATTTAGCTATTATCACGTGGTTGAAAAATAAATTTACTCGGCCGATATTTCGACGTCTTCGTTTCTTCAGAGCCAATAATTTGAGTCGATCGTCCACAATTATTCGTTTCCGATGTCGTTCAAGTCGATTCTTTCTTGGTGTAGCACCGCCTGAATGGAAAACCTCACTCGGCAATGTTTATTGATATAGAATTGTTGTCATAAATGATGTTTCTCAATAGAGTGTTTTTAGAAATCTCTTCTGAGATCATCGATCTATTCGGAGAGCCACTTCAGCCTTTTCAAAGTTTGGCATGTCACTGGCTTATGTATATTACGGTAATCTTTCAGAATATATCGATGCTCTCAAGTGATATTTTTAAACAGCAGATTGAAGATGAATATCTATGAAAACGCATGCCATCGACCTTGAAAGGCTCAGACAACATTTCACGTTGTCAAGTCCTGGCATGTTGTCATTTAAACCACTATCAATTTATAACTAACGCTGGCAACTTGTGCGGCAGTTATCTTGTATACGATAACATCGCTAAGTAAAGTTCTTTATTCGAGCGATGTTCCTTTGAAGAAAACTGGACGTGCACAGCAACGAAGGCGAAGACCACAACGATGGCGAACGACAGTGGACAATCGAATCTAATCATGGGCTCCAAGATGGCGAAGACTCCAAAACGTTAACCCATTATAGTTTATTCATAAACTCCTGGTGTTACCTAAATCGTATAAATCACTGCATAGAAAAACTTCTTGGTTTTATATTTCTATACAGAATTAAAAACTCTGCCTAACGTAGTGCAGACTTCGACAACAATTAAGCAGTAATGGAGTGCTAAGCATGCTCATTCTGATTAGAGCTCTTAACCTTCCAACAGTGGGAATATTTGTATAGCCATAATAATTTCTATTCGTTACTTTGACCTCCAGGAAGCACTCCACATCCAAACACGGTTGAGATTGAGACTAGCAACAAAATCATTAATGGAGCGCTCGAAAGTCCTGCCATGTTTGTAGGAATAATCATCTTCCTAAAATAGAATAAGTATCATAGACTCAACTAAGACTACTATCTAGATCTCTTGTGTGAGATCTTCCACGAAACAACAACAGATTCGGCACTCGGCACTTATATGAGGGTGACGTCGCCTTGGCCGGTCTTTGATTTGTTCTGGTTTTTTCAAGTGCTTCAAAGGATCTTTAACTCGCTTAATTCAGAACATAATCTTTGAAGGCGTATTTCGTGACACATTGTGCTAATGCGATGCTCAAAAGACCAGTGGTCGAGATTAAAAATCTCTGTCAAATCTTTAATGAAAATGGATTGCATGGGAGCAAGAAGTTGAGGAAAAATTCCAATGAATGTTCTAATTTCTCTAGTTGTTCGGCTTATATTCGGCTCCCGCCTTATTTCTGATTCTGTAACAATCGACAAAGCGCCTGAATCACAACTGTAATTCTGAGAAAAGTCTTCCAAAGATGATATCGATTGATAGAAACGAAGCGCAGTTCTCATTGCTAAATTTTTCGATGACAGATCTCTACAAAACTGAGTTCGTGAAACTTTGATGTTCTTCTTAGCCTTTTACATTTAGCACGCTCATGAATTATCGTTCCAACGGAGTGGAAACTGATAGCCAAATTGAATCGATCTATAGAATTTCATTAGTATGGGGAGAATTAGGCGTGTAATATGTTAGCAAAAATCCACCAATATGAGGACGTTAACGGAAAATCGTATCAGTATTGGGTCCTCGAATAAACAGCTGCATGAAGACATCAAATGTTGCCGTGAGATGGAAAAATATTTCCCATCGATGAAATCGCCAATGTATTGAAACAGGAAAGCACAATGGGCGATGTTTAAGAATGTGTTTGATGTGATGATAAGCAGACGCTATCCTGTTCATCTTTCCAAACGTTTCAAGGTGGATGTTTACAGAACGCCGTCTTTCCGCAATTTCCGCATGATGTGCAGGCACAACAAAATTTCATTATGCCTGATAATTATTTTTTGAGCCACGCATGTCAGTGGTCTGTCAATGAGGGCCGACTTATAGAGCCCGATACAAGTGTTTCGATCTTGCGATCTCGTCCGTCGGGCACGTACCCTTTCTCGTCTTTTGCTAATCTCTGCGGGTGCTCCAGTCCCCACACTAAGAGTTAGTGACGACGAATGTTTTACACTCTATGTCCAGTGAAATTCTCGGGAACACCGAGTGTTGTGCACTCGATTGCTCTTGGCTAGTATATTCAATATATAATGTCTCCCATTTCGAGAGTCTTCTTAAGAGCTGTGGTCTGATATGCGTGGCTCAAAAAAATGATTATCAGGCATGCTGAAATTTGAGCTGTGGTCTTAAGAAAAAACTCGAAACGAAGAACAAAATTTGTTATTGCACATTTCACATAGCGGAATCTCATTTCTTTGTGTAGTGATTACAACCGCTTTGGTGGCTTCTCCATTTCTGTAATGTTTCTGAAAAATCGTCTGGAAAGTTCGGAATTTCTTCACTACACTAAGTTATCAATTTGACTCAATCAGTTCTCGAGGTTTGGAGACCTGAAGACGTCTATCCACAATAACGTTTCAAGGCAGATATTGCTGTGTTATAGAGAAAAAAGCAACAAAATTTGATGAAACTCCGACATTTTCCCAATTGGACAATGTTACTCGCTCTCGTGTTCGCTGAATTGTTGCGGAGCGTACGTTGGCCAAGATTTCGAATTTTTAAGAGCACTTTAATGACCCTACATCTCCAACAAATTATCATGTTCGAAAGAAAGTTCTGGAGTAGTTGCAGAAACTGGAAATTTATGCATGAATTCCAAACAAAAGCAATAATAACTATCCTCCAAAATAAAGGCCATCGCTTTCTACGACTTTCTGCCATCGGTCCGCCAAGTTTCAAAGTTGGTCGGTGAACAATTCTTTCGACATCGAGTCAAAGAAGTCTTCACATGTATCTTCAGCTCCATCGAAGGACTCCAACTTTATTGAACGTCCTGAGCGAGGCTTATCTTTAAGGTCACAATCACCGGAAATAGGGTGTTGAAACGATCGTTCAATAGCAAATTTGCTTGTTGTGTCTTCCCTTTCAGCTTCGTTGATTTCATCGACTGTGGCTCGCTGTGAAAGACCATTCTCCATTGATGACACAATTAATCACGAACTGCGATTATGTCGTTAGACAGGGCGAAGGCTTGTTACAAAGTGAGAATAAAGACGAACAATATCTAGGCCCCATAATGGGAAAATCCACATGAGAAAGTGTAATATTTCCATGATATGCATGGGATTATCCCATGCTTATTGAAGTGCCACTTCACAAGCATAGTGCGAAATGCTTTGAAAAATCTTTTCTCTGTGGAAGTCTCATTCCAATAGTAAACGACATAGTGCTCGAAGCAGAAAATTCTACTTATTTCCAATGTGCTGGCGATAAGTCTCCGATTTGGAATGTAGTGAATTTTGTTTCATTATTTCGCAAATGATAAATTGAAAGCACCGTCGACGCTGTATTATCATAAACCCTGTTTATGAGTTTAATAAGTCTTGATTAAAGCTGAATAAGCTATTGCGTTTACAGCCTCTTCATGTTTGGAGAGTCCGCGTCGTTTTGGTTGAATTGCCTAACAAAATTTCGCTACAGTATTCTCCCTGCACTTTCAAGACGATTTTGTTATAAATCCGCGAACTTGAAGACGTTTTTTTGTATGGAATGCCATCAACCGCATAATCTCTTGCCTTGCTGATTGTTGAGTGACCAGAGCGAAGCTATCCCTATTCCCCTAATACGTCAAACAGCCTCACTAAGTCCTCCTCTGAAGGGATAGCTTGTCAGGTGGAGTTCTTATTGTGTGTCCGACGTCAAAGGATTCTCCCGGCTTACGTCCATCGTCATCCGCTGTCATCAGAACGTATTATGTGTACCAACCTGAGGTTCGCTGACATTTCGGGACGCAGAACGACGCACTTAGTTTCCGATCGTTGCCACAGTCACATTTTCGGATCCCTTCTCCTATTTGAGAGGAACGGAACACTCTTTGCATCGACTTTTCGCTTCCACGTTTCATAACTCTAAATGATCTAACATCCTGCGTACGTAGCGACTAGTTTTTTGAAATATTTGTAGAGGCAACGGTAATCTCTGGTCGAAAGTTGGGTGTGGAGATGGATGTTCCTTGTACTTTTTCTACATCGTTAATGTTCTCAAACGCTCTCCAAGTGGCTCGCTTACTCTTGCTCAGCTCTAGATCTTGGTTGTTCATCATACTGACTTTGCGAGCGAACACTCGTATTAAACCTTTTGGCGATATTGATTTTGTTTAAGGTGAGCAGGCATCAAAAAACAATGCTTTTTTTATAAACATCGTTCTTGTGAAACATGATCGGAAACCTATCCTTTCAGAAATGTTCTCGAAATCGATCAACGTTGGTTCAGCCTGGCTGACATAAGGTCAGTGGAAAAGTAACTCGGTTCTAGACAACAAATTTTACATTAATATAACTGGAAGTAGACAAATCTTTATCAGTGAAAATAGGAGCCATTACAACCAACACATATTAGCCAATGAGAAGTGAGTTTATTGATTTTGTTGCATTTAAATTGATGCTTTGAGATACGACGGACTCTTGGAAAGGCTTTCTACGTAATGTATGTTTGATGAGCGTTTTCTGTGCAATAAGATGTCGAGACGCTTGAAGAAGTAGTAGTTGGAGGGCTACGAAGTTACTTCATCGTCTGTAGTCGCCGGACCTCGCCTCCACCGACCACCAGTTCTTCAACACGCTTTTACAACATGGTGTTTGCAAACACAAGCAAAAACATGCATGCAACACGGAAAAAATAATTTCGAACGTTTATCAAATCCCTAGGCATCGATTCTAATGCTACGAGTGTGCAAACTTCTGTTGGTGGATATGTTGATTGCAATGGTCTTTATTCTGTCTAAGCCATTTGGAATGACGTGTATCCCTGCTGTCCCGCTATTGTTGACAGCAACTTTTCCTCGACGTTTTACTAATCAATCGAAATTTGGAACCTGGCTGCTTACGTTTTTGAAAAAACCCTAATTGTATTGTAGCAAATTATGTCTCGCACTCGATTTGATTTGTTTGCTCAAATTGGATTAGCAGACGGCTTTTCGCTTGACTTTTGGCAAATTTTTCAGAGCGGTATAAGAGCGAAAGGATCATTACGTTTTGAATTCAAAGTGGTTTCCAGATCACTCGGACATCGCATTAGGATTATAGGCCCTTATAGGTAAAGTTTGTATGCTAGAGACACTCAATAACTACGGAGAGATAGAATATTACATTAGGGAACTTTTATACAGGTACTTTCAGTAAGTAAGGTGAGCCGAACACGTGATGTGCTTTAATGACAACCGATGAAAGAGAGCCGTTACCGACTGGATTCCTCGGGATACCAAGCGCTCTGCAGGAAGGCGAGCGACCCGTTGGTCCGATTTCTTCACGAAAGATATAGAAGAAAAATATGATGCTCAGCGAATTCCTAGAGCGAAGGAGACCTACTGGACTACTCTTGCACGCGATAGGAAAACATGGAAGTGTTGCTGGCGCTCACTCGAGTCACTCGACGATCAACGATATGGCAGATGATATTTTTGATAGAAAGAACGATCACTTGTACAAAACGATATTTTTCTTTCTTGAGAAAAACATAGTCTTGCAAAAAGGAACCCATTTCCAACTGCTGCCGAGGAATTTTTTCCTAGTTTACCTAGGTTTTTATGATCATTTGATAGCTTGAAAAATGTTGATTTCTATAGGGAGTTTGTTTCATGAAAAGATGTTGACTATCGGAAAGATCAAAGCGTTTTACTATCGGTGGCATCAGTCCCATATTCAGAGTTTCCAGAGCACTTAACTGGCAGTTATACAGTGAGATCTCTGAAAAAACTTTATTGCTACGGAAAAGAAGACACTATTTGAGGAGCTTCTACAAACTTATTACTAGTAGAAAGGACTCCCAGTCATGCTAAACAACTTGCAAATCGACACGTGGGCTACGTATCTGAATGTTATGCATTCCAGTTCATTTTTCACACTTCTTTAGACGATACTATAATAGAACTAGAGTGCTCAAGAGATACATATCCTAAAATGTCTGGTTTCTAGAAGAAAGTTGTGCGGAAGTCAGTATTTATCGGAGTAAACGTTGAAAGATTTACCAAAAGTAGGCCTTCTCATTGAGAAGTACCAACAAAGAGAAAACTGCGCCCAGCTTCTGGAGTTTTTAACAAGTTTTTAAACTTCATAGAGGTTCTCTTGACAACTGTATGGTAAAAATTAGATGATGGAGCACTTAATTATCATAAAAAACAGGACAGTGGAAAGAAAGTTCCAATAGGTATTCTTAGTAAACAGAACGCCCATACGTCCTAGCAATCCGTATTTTCTAGCAAAACGGAGAAAACCTTCGAAAATAAACAAATTTTCAACTCTTTTTCCGCTTTTTGACACGGATCCCGATGTTGAATTCTTTGTATATAACTCATCACTGTTATATACGCAGACAAGATAGCACAAAATTCTTAATCGGAGAATTCTCACAAACACTTTGGAAGAAAGTGAAGCATTCTACACTAAATACTTTGTCGTTCAGAACTGAAGTGAGACTCCCACAGCAAAAGGATGATTTTCTGAAACATTTTCATAATTGCTAGAGGCACGGTTGTCAGGAAAGGACTCTTCGATATTCAAAATGTAATCAAATGCATTAAACAGGCAAATTTTAAGGTGGAGAACGGACGCTACTGTTATTTACTGGCGAAAACGTCGGAGCTGCATCGAATGCAACAGTTTCCTTTTGTAAGACAGAAATATTCGCTCTAAATTGTTGTTCTGAGGAGAAATTTTCTAGTCAATTCTGAATCTAGGGTACTTATTGAGTATGATTAATCACTTGTCAAGCAAAAAACCTTCGATCCAGACTTTTAAATGACCTTCCAGAATTTCTTGCAGAAATGAGATAAGTCACGGGAAATTTTCTAACCGTTATACAAGATACTTCATTACAGAGAATGTACAAAAACAAATCTCGATTGGCTTACATATACAGAAATTGGGGAAATTCACGATTTTATGTCGCACATCAAAATAAGGGACGAAAGCCAAATTTGCCACCTCGCCACTTGAAAAATTTGCATGTCCACTGGAACTTCTGTTTAAGTGACTTTCATCACACAGTTCCTGTCAACAGATGTATTCAGAAGGAGTTTTTTTATTTCAGCAATTATCTCTTCCACATTATACCTTTACTTTGAGTGCTTAATTGAGAGCACGCTCAAATTTCATTAGATCCCTTTCATTATTATTTGAGCCAACTTGTCATGTGGTCTGGTAAGGGCTCTCGTACAGCCCGATACACGTGTTCCGTCCTTACAGACTTGTTAGTCGGGCAGAACCCGTCGACTTTCAATATTTTTATAGTCAGTTCTCTCGGGAACTCCGCTCCCTCACAGAGAGTCATCGAAGACGAACTCTCTCTTACAGAGAGCTATCGAAGACGAAGAGAAGGTGAAAATTTCTCTTGATATAGAATGTAAAGCGTTCGTCTTCGATGACACTCTGTAAGGGAGCAGAGCTCCCGAGAGAACTGACTATAAAAATATCGAAAGACGACGGGTTCTGCCGCGACTGACGAGTCTGTAAGGACGAAACACTTGTATAGGCTGTACAAGAGCCCTTACCAGACCACATGGCAAGTTGGCTCAAATAATAAAAATATCTCTTCCACACTTCAAAATATCAGAGTCTGTCATGAAACGTGTTTTCGAGAGATTTTCTTCGAATTAAACGAGCTGATATCCTCTCAATCACTTGGAAAAGTTGAAGTGCTGCCTAGGCTCCGTCACCCATGGTATAAGTGCTCTATCCGTTGTTACTTTGTGAATGATCTGACGCAGAAAATATATGAATTGTTTTTTGGCTGAGTCTACAAGATCTTCTTAGATTCAAAGAGGTAAAATGAATAGTCAACAAGCAAAGCGAGAAATTAGCCGATCCCTTTATAGTTTATCTGTGAAATTTCGAGAACGCAACGCACCGGAAATCGCAGCCGTAAAGAATGAAATGTAGTCACACAACGAAAAATCCATATCACCACAATGTTGCTTGACTCACAAAGTTTCCACTGGTTGAGTGATTTTAACACCAGGGTACGCAGTGAAATATAACTGGGAGAATACTGATACCTGAGCAGGTTTTAGTGATGTATGAATAATGGGCTTAAATCGCGACTATACCCATCTGGTGCAGTGCGCTAGCACTACACCACCGCAACCTTTCCTTTCTCTCATCCTTGTTTCAAGGTAACGGTGACTGCTGATAACAACAAAAAAAGAAAACAGTCCTCGATGCTATTAAGGCGCGGCTGAGAGGAAGGTAAATTGAGATCTTTCATAATGTAATGCGAAGACGGGCTTCCTCAGAAATGTACAGTGACTGATCGATTCATTGCACATACATCAGCCTTCAACTTTTCTCGTATCTCCGTTTTCTCGTGGTCATATATCGAATCTTGGCAAATTATAGCACGTCCATTTCGAAGAACCAAAGGTGAAGAAGTTTTTTGGAGCAACGAAATTATCCATAAATGAGGACCAATCAAATTTGTTCTGCGCTTCAAAAGTCCTCAGGAATGAGACAAATTGTTTTGATTTCGGTTCTTTCTGATTAGGAGGGAACAAGTAAAAAACCGATCACATTCGCTGGAGAGGAATTTTCACAGGAGTGTTAGTATCATTTGAAAGCTGAGCCTTGAGGCTACAGCCCCACTTCGTCCAGCTTTTCAAAATACTTTTTATGAACACTGTAACATTTGGAATGAAATAAAGTTCCATAAAACCACGTGTCTTTTCTCTTGTCACAACTATATTTCGCTAGACAAAACTCCTTCCCTAGAGTGCTAGTATTCAGACTATAGCACGAGCTTCAAAGAACTCAGAAATTTGTTTGCTTTACAAAAAGCTCTTTTGATCTTTTGATCTCCCTTGGACTTTTGAAATGTGCTTCAAACCTCTGATTAATCATCTAATCATCTGACAGCGTAATGTTTTCTGATTCTTGCCATGTGCTTACTTTCTGTAAATACGGCTCAGCAGGGAAAAACAAAATCAAGTTTCACATTTTCGATAAGTTCTTTATTGGCTATTCGACAAGACGACGATCGTGGCAGAGGCGTGGCAGGAGCTGGGCGAGGCGCGACGATTGTTATATTGCTATTCAATTGAGAATTTTTCCTCCGCTTTGGAAGAAACTCCGAATAAAGATTTTATTTAAATTCTGCAGACAGCATCATATCGAGGTGATTTGAAAAACCGGCGACGTGGAGCTGTAACCTCAAGTCTCAGCTTTTCGAATAGTTACTAACACTCCTGTGAAAAGCTCCTCTACAGCGAATGAGATTGGTTTTTCATTCGTTCCTCCTGATCAGAAAGAAGCTAGATTTGTATGCCAACGTATAAATGAGAGCTTGTAGCATAAGAGTGGGCTTCCTGAACTCGGTTTCAATATTATCTATATAAACCAAGATTAGGTTTCTTTCATCGATCGAACTTCGATGATGTTATGCAACTATGCGCTGCATGTAAAAGGATAGTTATTGTTCAAGTCTATCTCGTCCTCATCAGGCCCCAAGTTTTCCCCATGCCTCAAGTTTTCATGGACATGCAGTGATCAGATTAGAATACCCTCACCTTATGCCATTTTCCAGACGAAGAGTTAGATATCAGTATGACAAGATCTCAACAAGAGTATAGATAGGCCTCCAATGAAAAGCTCAAAAGATCTAGTGAGAGTCAGAACAGGCAAGTAAGTGGAGGTGTAAAGTCTCTGGTACATGATACTCCGCTCATATTAAAAAGAGATACAAAGAAGTCGTACTGCAATGTTCAGTAGCTTGATTGCTATGGTCTGACAGGCTACATACTTCGTGTAGTTTTCACCACTGTAATGAGCTTGCCGAGACTCGGTATTTTACAAAGCAAAAAGAAAATACACTGATGTTTTGGAAACAGCTTTTTTTCTAATGGCAAAGCTACCTTTACAATGAGGACGCATATCTGAGGACATACACGAGAAAATTCTTCTTTTTCTACTGCTTCTGAGATCAAAGTAAGTTTCTCAAATCTATTGCGTGCATAGCTGGTTGAAATGTAATGTGTTCATTCCTTCAACGTCTATAGCTGGGTGAGGTAAAATTTCAACTCATAATGGGAAAAAGGAAAAAGTTAAGCGTTTTCGACTAAAATTTTGGTACCTTCAGCTTCGCACAGCCAAAGTGATTCCATTCGGTTGTGAGCGGACACTCGAGTACTCCATGTGTGCATCCAGTATCGCATCAAATCAATTTGAATAAAGTGAGGTGCCATACAAATGAAATGACCTTTGAATTAACCAAACTCCAAAAGCATAAACTCTGTATTTTTGCGTTTCATGAACAAAAGTAGGTTTCTGTTACCTAGCAAAAAATTTTTGTCTACTAATTTTTCAAGAATTTTCCACAAAAGTAGTAATCTATAATTGAAATCGCGGAATTAATTATATAATGGATCCGAACAAAGCAGAAGTCCGCGATTTTCAAAGTATTTGTGGATATCAACAGCAATCTAATGCTTATACCAAAGCTTTACAAAATCCTTGCAACAAATAAAAATGGCGCTTTTTTAATTCTTATTTGGAAGAGGTGACCGGTCTTATGTGACACCTGTGAGAAATGAACAACTAGGTTCAAAGAATTTAGACTGAGAAGCAAAACGATCGCGGGCATAATTCGTTCTGCACCTGAGCGTATTTGTTACGCTGTCGCTTAACAAAGGTTTATGTAGTTAATGTCACTATTGCTAGAGGCCTTGCCACGACCGAGCATCAAATGCTAGAAAAAGTAGATGGATAAAGCACAAACTTATATTACATTTACACATCAGTTTTTATATTTGCTAATAATAATGTAATCGGGCTCAATCAAAAACAAGTGTGAAATGTACTGGTTATCATAATAGGTGGGGAAAAAAGTTCTAAGAAAATGTTTGTAACTTTTCTGGCTATGGCCAATTCTTGTGTTTTCGAGCTCATTTGAATGCCCGTCTTCTCCCACGTTCATTGGTATACAATTTATCTCCTTATTTCAACATGGAGTTAGCAAGCGGGCAAATTGGGTTATTGATGATGCACTAATGGCTGTTGGGTTCAAATGCAACGGTGGCAAGTGAACGCAATCAATCTGGGTCGGGGAATGGGGCAATGGGCAAGACACAGTTGGCAAAAGTACGGTGTACAGGTAGTTCTACAGTTTGACGAAGGTGAGGAAAGTTTGGCACTCGATATTGAATTGCACAATTCAGTCATTCATTTTTGAACAGCAAGAAGTCGGAATTTTATGCTTGCGGAATACGATCTTTCGCTGGAGAAGTGGCAGGAAGTGCTTAAAGTTGAGAGGGAGTACTTTGACTTTTAGTTTCGTCTTTATTCGTGTTTAATAGGTGCACAGATAAATATCACAAGCATTTTCTCAGAACTTTTCCCCAACCTATTATAACAATTTTTTTAGAGGCAACACAAAGAACAGACTAGAGTATGCGATTACTACGACTACCGTATGTTTCGTTGTTCTTATTTAGTCTGACAATCGTTTGATGTCACAAAAAATCAAGCTTAGTCACCCTGTCGTAGATTTTGCTTGGGTCGGACATGTATATCACGCAAAACATTTTAATGATCAGGTATTCTTATTCATTGTTTCCTTATCAATAGCGCAATATAACAAAATCTGCCAAGCAGTGGCTGCATGCATTTTAGAGCAGAGTTAGCATTATTGTGAAGTGTAAGCAAGCTCAAAGAATAACTTTTGACTGATCTCTTATGTATGGTACACCTCTCCTTTTCTGGCAACATTTTAACTAAGTTATGAAGAAATATTCGGTTCAGCAGCTTGAATTCTCAAATCTTCTGCCAAGTTCAAAACCTTGAACAATTTGTGTAGTCTCATACATGAATACTGCTGTTCTTAGAAGTTGCACTGACACAACAGGTTGGTCACTCGAGTATGGCTTCCCCAAACTATGTTGACGAAGAGTGCAAAGTACTGTCACTATGAGAGTTTTTTTACGAGCGTTTATCACACAGGTAAATGATGAGTGAAGAATAAAACATATTGATGTTTAGCAATCCAAGACAGTTAATCATAGGCATTTGTGTGGATATATGTCAGGAAACAAGAGAGCCATCGGTATGTATGGAGTAGAGCAAGAGGTTCAAAGCGAGAACTAAGTTCTTGTGTTTGAATGTGACGATTTGCTGCTGACTATTAGAATGTTATATGTAATGTTCTAAAATCTCTGAAAAGTGTATTGCCAATGTTCTGACCCTAAAGCATGGAGGTGTTTGGAAGTTCTAGTACGTAATCGAATCGAGGACCACGTGTGTATTACAGAACACTTCCAACGATCGCGCTGCACGCATCGTCCACACACTGAATAATTGGCGAAAAAATTTTCGCTGGTGTTCCTTGCAGAGTGCATTCTTTTTTTAACTCAAGAACACGATAACTTGAAATATTTCTGTGGTCTCATGAGATGGTAGATCGATGAAGAAGCATCTTTATTTAAACTTCTTGTATAGATAATAGTCGTCGTCACCAAAACCACTTATAGTACATAGGAAGGGCATAGATTGCTTACTTTGTAATTTCGAGCAGCGAATTCAGAAGCCGCTCTCATTCTCTAGTCTTTCAAGTGCTTTTTTGCTAGAATTTCTTCAGCAAGTTATAAGAAAAGAGACCACCTCTATTGCACGGAACCTTTATTTCTTTGGAGTTGAAACGTTTTGGAATGTACCAGGTTTCTTACATATACAGATTAAACTTCATATTTTTACAAAACGCGCTCTCTACGTGTGATTGGGAATTGCCATCTGGATTCTACTCTTCTCATGAACAGGCAAAAATGGTTATTGAGGCTCTTGTGTAATCAGCAGTCTTGACACTCACATTTACAAGTAACAGCTTAGGCAAAAAATTACAATAGGTAACAGTACAATAAAAAATGTAAGTTCTGCACAAGAAAGAGTATAATCTCGTAACATGGAAGTAAGTGCAGTATACTGCTTGCATTAGAAAAAAGTTTAACTACTTGAACAAAATTTCATACTATGAGCATAACATTAGAACAAGCAATACCTACGAGTCTGTAAAAGTGTTCACTCCTCAAGTTTTTCAGTCATCAGAAATATATGGATAGTTATTGACAAACCGACATCACAAAAAGCAAAAAGCAATAAAAAGAAAAGTAGGCAATGTGCTCAACATATTCGGCAACATTAGAGCTGGATGGTGGAGCACAGTTACACACCATAACTACTAGATCGCATCAAACGAACACTACTGAGTGAAACCTTTTCGCAACTTTTCATGTTTGTAATTCCGTGAATAATACCCGGAAAAATATAAGAAATTAATGTGCTGGCAGATACGAGCTTAAGTACAAAAGAGTTGTTTTGTCCAACAGTCTAAGATCATAGCTGTAGTCATATGAGCAACAATTGCAGTATTTTTCCTACCACTGATATTCTTTGCATTCGGTAGAGTTTGAGATTGGTACAAAAGTAAATGCGGTTAGCGATGTGTTTGAGACTATTATGATTAGATTCAAGCACATCTTTATCAATAAAAATAAAAACCATCAATGAGTTACCAACTCGACATAGGCAGTTCATTTCTGTAGCACAAACTCTTAGAGAATTTCTTCTACGTATTGTTATTTGTGAGAACGTTTCTCCTGTAAAAAGATGTCGAGACACTTGAAGAAGTGATAGATGGTGAACAGAACTTTGGCGAATATGTAATGCGAAGTAAAACTTTGTAGTTCATCAATCACCACTTCCTCAAGCATCTCAACATCACTTTACAAGGAAAAATTTTTTCTTTGAAAAGTTCTTTTCAAGAGCTCATCAAATCCTGAGGCACCAATTATCTGCTAAAATGATAACCAACTTTCTTCTTTTGGGAAAAATGTGCTGCATTGTAGAGGATCTCGTTTTGACTAACAGGAATGTGTTTAAGCCTAACTACAACGGTTTGGGGTTCACGGTCCAGACCGCAGTTTCTTTTGCACCAATTTCATACCACGAGATCTCGTATAGTATTTGCCACTTTATAATCTACGACTGACATTTTTGAATGCGATAAAGTAACAGAATGCTTTAATTACTAGCAATGGTCATTTTCCTGCAATCATTCGCAATTAGAAAGCAAGAAACGCTAAATATGAAGGAGCATGTTGTCATACCTCCAGAACCCATTCCTTGGAAACGACATCCTGAAGACCAGAAAACGCCCTTGTAAGGTTAGTCAGGAAACCAAGGAAATCATATGCTCGACCAGCAATGTATCATTTGAAATGTGTGTTGGGGTCCGCATGACTAGTAAAAACGGACCATCTAAGTTTCTAAGTGTTCAAGTGTGATACGACATACTTTTTCTAGCTTGCAACATGAACGGTCATAGACTACCTTTTCAAGTTCTCTCAGATTTCTACGAAATGTAGTTTGGTGCAGAATAAACTTTTTGCCTTTATGCAACAGTTATTGATCGAAAACACCTGAATATCTCAAAATAGAGCCATATCACCAATTGTCCTTTCGATGATAAGATGTATTTCAACGGGATAAAAAAATTTACGGTTAACCGGAAAAGTTCAATCTATGCCCTCTGTTCGCACGACCTTTTGATTGACAGCTCTAAACGATCGTACACATGCAGAATAGTAACGCCTAGCACTTGCAGCAGCACGCAACTAACTTAAATACAGCTTTTGTTCGTCCATGAGCCAACGAAGACTTCCTTTCATATAACATTTGACGTTGGGTAGTAGACACGCTTGCAAATGGTAAAAATTTTAAGTGCTCATAGAGCAACGGCAAACGGCAATCCTTCACTGAACGGCCGGTGGAAAAATATACGACACATAAGGCCTGAAAATACAAAAAAAATCAACATATTTTTCAATTGTTTATTCAGGTGCAACGCTGCAATAAATGAAGACCGTGGAGGGTAAGGTTTCATCACTATAAACCACAAAGCAGCGGTGTAGCAACGGTTCCAAGGAACTCAAGCTGTTGCTTCAAGCGCTGAACACGTATGGCTTATCGTTCGGCATTTGCTGGTAATCTTGAAGTGTTTCCATAGTTGCAAAGCCTCTAAACGCCTTAATTTGACTTGTGTGAAGAATGATGGTCAATGCATGTAAGCTACACAATATTAGTATACAATTTATACCTATTACCTACTAGCATCAACTACTGCATGGTTTTTGATGTTTGCTATGCGAACTTCAGAGAATTTTTCTTATTGATCATGACGGGTTCTTTTCTGTTATGCAAATGAAGAAACGATCCCTCTCGTTGGACAAGGACTTTCCATTGCACTTTTAGTAATAATTCAAAAGCTTATGCCACTGGCCACTAGCTACATAACCGTTTTTTTGAAAAGTCTATTTATAGTGCGGTCGTAGAAGGGAAATTGCGTTTTTCACTCGCACATTTTTCGCAGGAGAGAGCTTTTTGATAATTTGATTTTTGATGATTACAACGCTGTGCTCATGTTCCCGACATACCGCTTCATTGCAATATATTAGAGAAAATATAATTGAGATTCACATACACTGGCTTGATTATTCGACTGAAGTGCGGGCTGAGCATAGGGAGGGGGAGATGAGGGGATGTTGGCCGTCGAATCCATGCGATGAACAATCGGTCGATCGCGTTGACGCATTACACACGTGGAGTGCGATTTTTTTACTTGATGCGAGTTTTTTTCGTTTTGAAGGGATTCAATACAAAACGTATGGCTCTGTTACTGCAAGACTTCCCTTATATAACCATTGCTTTTCGTGCTTTCAGCAAAGTAATAGTGAAAAAGCGCGGCCGGTATAGAACACAATTTTATTTTAAAAGCTGTAGCGTGTTATATATAGGAATACAGGAGAGTTTAGGTGAAAAATTTGTTTGGTCAAAAAAGGGGCATGCGGCGCAGCAGCCCGAGATTTAAGCTTTCAAATGTCTACGAACATTTCCGTAAAGTTCTTGTCCAGCAAAAGTGGTCGCTTCATTTTTTGCCGCCAGATATAGAAAAGAGCCTCATAACTGACTAAGACAAGCGTTTCGTCATCTGTTCTGTATAGGTAGGGCAATTAGAGTATTTTGGACTGTTGAATACCAGTTTGTTTGCTTATGTCGATTTTTGCTACTTTCTACGCTGAAAAAGCTTTTCTGAGAAACAGTTGTGCAAGACAGCAGTTGACGGTGTCATAGAACATGAACTTAGAGGTAGCCTATATTCAATTAGCAAATGGCAGTTTGCTTAGTGTTTTTGTAATATCTAAAGCACGAAACATGAATAAGAATCTATCCAATTCTTCAGGTGGCACGACTGACGAGGACCGGTATATAAATTGTGAACTCAGAAGTACCCCATAAATTTCGTAACAGCAGAAAAAATTATCTGCATCACCTTTCGTGCCGTTGCCCATCTATTGATTCGAGGATGCATTAGTATATCTTCAATCCTGTCGTGTATGAGAGGAGCTCAGTTTTTGTGACCATTGGAACTCCTCAAGCACCACGTCCATTTTCAAAGATTCTCGTTATCAGTAGTGACCATGGGTTTGATGAACTCGTTTTTTTTAATTCAGTGGCTTTTTATTTTTTCTCGAAAAAGGAGTCATGAAAGAGCTGCGATGGCCTGACCCTGTGTCAAGTGTTTCGAAACTACAACGACGCAGGAAAAACTTGAGTTTTGAGACTGGAGGCTTTTCAGATTGCTAACAAGTATACACTGTTTTGATAGTATGATAAATTAAGACAAACTCTTTTTCTATCCTATTACATTAAAATGTCGCTCAATGTATGTTCTTCAAGCATTCTTCTGGGCGAAATGTCTTCGTAAATTTTCAACGACTTTGAAAAATTTTTGGTTTTCTTGTAGAACTCTTCTCCGTCCGTATAGAGCGCGTCAATTTCGTATTGGTCATAAGTGGTTTTATGCCGAAGTGCAACCACTAGAACTGGTAAGAGTCGGTATTGACTCATATCGTCGCATATGATTCGAGACATTAGTTGCGCGAATGAATCACATTATAGAGAAATTAGTGTTGGAGAATTCCAACGCCGCTGATTTCTCTATTGTCGCATTTTCCGAAGAAAAGTTTTTCTTTGGTGTCATAGACGGAATAAGCAGCGTCTTCTTGTCTCAGCCCGTAACTTTTTACCTCATACTTCTCAGCTGTAGTTCAGGTCCTCTATAGGGAGGGTGTTCGTAGGTAGATTTATGTGAATTTTTTGAGATTCTAACATCTGTCCCTTCCCAACGCAGCCGCATCAAGGGCCTTTCTGTGTCAGAAAAATAAGGCCCAATTTTTTTCGTTGTTTTTGCGTTCTTTACGTCATCACGTAGCTTGTTGAGCTCCAGATGTGAGTTGGATACTTGCGGGTAGTAACCAGCTTCTCCCAAAGTTTACAGAGAACTCATTTATCACAGGCGACTCATAAACTCTCTAAGCGTACTTCTCTGTAAGCAAGGTTTAGGCCAAATGGACTTGCTGAATACCGAGTAGATATGTGTTGAAAGGTGAAGTGGAAGGAGGAGGTCTACCCACTGATTTCACGCGGTGCCATAGAAAAGCAGGTCGCTTTAGGTCCACATTTGAGCCGCCATCTGTCACGTGAGACACGTTATGTGGCTCCTCATAACCAACTCGGAATGCTCGTTTGAAATAAATGAGTGAATTCGAAAGATGCGTGGAGAAAAATCATTGTACGCCACAGAACAACAACGATTCAGTAGTCCATTTTGTGTACATATCCTAGCACGATAAGATTTGCTGATTAATTTATCTTCTCAGAGGTACAAGTAACAATTGATTGACATATCTTGGAAAACTACCTATATGACAACGGAATGGGGCCTAAACGTACTTGCTGGTATGAAATCAGTCGATTTCAACAATATCGGCTACTTTCATTCCCTTCTTATGCAACTCAAGAACTGCAGTATGTTCGTGTTCAAAATCCCTAACTTTGGCACAATTGAGAATAGACAAGTAATTGAAACAGACTCCAGGCCAAAACTGAGCAAAAAAACTCAGTAAATTCATCAGAATCGATGAAAAAAATATCATATCAGTGATATTATTAACACGACACAAAATTGCCGGACTTTTCGCGCGACCTATGTATGGTAGTTGTCATTAACGAAGTCCTTTTTTCTCTTTTAAATTCAAAATGTAAACATTTTGTCAGCAAAATCGATTGCCTGTGCGCTGGAACTGTAAAGGTAAGTGATATTAGGGTTGAGCAAAATGTTTTGGGAATTTTTTTGAAAGTTTTGTTTTTATGTGCAAATTGACAGTAAAAACTACAATAACTATTCTTCAAACCATAAACCACCATTGTGAGTTGATGCGGATCGTGGTGAGTTTCTTTTAGACAAAGCATATTGGTGCAGTTTATTAACAACGGTCCTCTACGAAACCCCAAACTCTACGGCGAAGTCACGAGTGCTCGATGAAGAGCCAGCATTCAAAGCGACTTGCAAGTCACTTTGATCCACAACAGATGGCCGGCTAGAACGAGGCATTTCTTCCTAGTCAAAATCTAAAGATGAAAATTATTGTCTAATAAGCATTTTGGAGCTGAAATCAATGAACTGGTCAGATATATACCAAACTATCAATGGAGAACGACACAAAGGTGTTAAAAATTGAGACTTTCAGAAATTTCCCAAAACTTTTTGCTCATCCTAGTTGTACAATGGGTGTTGGACCACTCACAGATTATCGAAACGTACAGTCATTCAGTTTTTGGTGTACAACTAATTCAAATAGACTTAGTTTGTTGGCTGTCTATCTTTAAGAGGCATACAGTTTCATTTTTTATTTCACCGGACTCTTGTTAGTATCAGAGTGTAGGACACTAGCACGTCTCGACAACAATTCACGCCCTGATGTAGTTGTTGTCCCACGATGCGATTCTTGCGTCATTGGGCGGAACACTGCAGCGTTCTTTTACAAGCCATCAAGCTGCTTCACCAACAGGAAAGAAAGTCGAAGGCCACCTTACACGAGAAGTGTGGAAATGAGTGGAGTTGAATGAATATAACTTTTGTAGCTTAGGAATTTGCTTTTAAGAATGTTACGTGTCAAAAGTTGCTCCTTTCTAATCACTTGATGCACTTATTTGACGATGTTCTTCTCAAAAGTACATTTTTGGCTGCAGCTCATTATCACATCTTCTTATTTGTGAAAGCGTTGAGATTTGAGGAAGCATCGGCAGCAACGACGACAAAGAATAAAGTGACTCAAATTCACTTTAGGGTGGATGATATGAAATAGGCATTCGCTGAGTTGTTTTTAAATGATCGTTCTCACATGCGTCCTTCTCATTTGTCAATTCATATAATTATTAGATTCAGGTTTCAAGCCTAGAAAAAGTTTTGTCGTATTTTCAAAGAGCATAGAAAAATCTATTTGTACACGAATTAAGCTCAAGCAAAAGACAAATTATTAGTCTAAGTACATCATTTCTTAAATATCTGCAGAGACAGATTTCATATGTCTCAGGGTATAGGTTATCTCAGTAGCAATATTGATCGTAGTGATCATGAAAAATCGGAGTTTTGGAGAATATAAAACTCTTGGATGAATGTAACTCCGCCAAACTGTCCGCGGTGCGAAGTTACTGAGGTACGAATACTTTGGTAAATGGTGGAGTTTTGTCTCTCGCTAACCCAATTAGTCAGTTCTTTTTTATAAATATGTTTAGGGCTGATTCTGCTTAGAAATTAACAGACTGGCATACTGAATGTTCCGCGACGCTCGTCCCTCATTTCTTTGCTCATTATCACCGCGATTCTGGGATTTGAGATGTTTCAGGAGCAGACATAAGTTAGAAGACGGCTCTCTTCTGTTCTCAAAGTTGCCATCTAATGAGGAACTTGCACTTTTGAAAGTTGATTTATGCACTATAGCCATCTCAATACCTTCGTTGCTTCATTATCATTTCGAGACACAAAAAAACAATATTTCAGAGTTTGGCATAATTCTAAGCCATGCAAAATGATATCTTCTGAATTTATTGCATTAGGAAAGTAAGCACTAAAGGGCAAAATATGTCTATCACTATTTATTCATCTCATCGACTGCTTTCGAACCTCGCTATATACATTCAATATAGTCTGCGAGAATGTTTAAAGTCTTCTCAGAGGTTGATACTCCAAAGCCGTACGTTTCGGAGGAGTAGCCCTTTTCATCAGTGGCCCACGCGTCGCACTTAACCTTAGTTTATAGATGTGATGGGAAGTCATTGTTAAAGGTGATAGCACATGATAACGTGTTATTTCAAATTTTCTAGTGAGGGGTCACGACTGGTAAAGAATATATAAGAATCTATCTTATCGCCCATTTAAATCTCGCTGTAAGCATTCAGTTTAGTCTGTGAGGGTGTAACAAGCCTTACCGAGGTTGTTAAGTCAGAGTCATACGTACGTTTCGGCGGTATCCTTCGCTTGAGCCATAAAGGACGGCTACAAGAATCGATGCGCCTAGAGCGATTTGCGCGATTTCCGTTGTTTCATTAAGGTTTTTCTCTTCCTTTTGCAAAAGTTTTCGGAATTTTTGTATTACTCCGATAGAACAAGATTTCCTCTACCTGTTCACGCTTTTGATTTAGTTAGGTGTGTCTTCTGTAGAGAAAAACGCTGGTTTACTACGCAGTCGTACTGAATTTGACATTCAATCGATTGTATTGCTTTGTACAAAGGTTGTTACATAAGTCACCTCCCGTATTGATCTTCCCTAATTCCTTGCAAGGCCCAAAAGTTTTCGTAGTGAATAAAAAATAGGAAACAATGAGTAGTTTGTTCAAAATGATGATTCATGCTATATTCGATGCAAGGTCATCGATAACTACAATTTAGCTATTATATCAGTCATTCGTATACTTCCAATTACTTAAAGTTGATGTAAGTGAAAAAAAGTTGAAAGCTTGTGGGCAGTGGAAGAATTCCGAGCGGTAAAAGACAACCGGTCTCAATAAAAGGCTTAGAACATTGGCATTATGCAAACTATTGATCAGAAATATATGTCTCCAGAATAGTATTTTCGGTACATTTTCCCTATTCGCAACCACATTCAAAACAGGGTATTTTTATTCCTTTTTGAGATTTTAGTTATTATTCGACAGCTTGAATATCCAAAACCTGAGGAGTTTATCTTATTTTTCAAATGGCTTTTATATAGTGCTGTAAAAGTAAAGTGAAATTTTCTTCCACACGCAGCCTTCACTGGGCAGTAGTTTTCAATCAGACTTTCAATGAGCAATCGATAGCTCACATCTCAACGATCTCAACGATAATCTTTGTTTCCGAGAAAAACGTTTTAGTGCGCTGCTACAGCTAAGAGATTATTGAATTTCATATTCGGCTCCGTCGATCGCGCAGCGCAATTTACACGTGGAGTGCGGTGCGCGCCGAGTGTAAAACCCAATATTTTTTTACTCATAACTGTGCACTACGAAGTTTCTCTCAAAAACTAAGAAAATCCTTAAGATTGCTAAGATCTGTCCTATAGATTGGGTGTGAAAGTCTGAGAAAAAGGCATGTCTAGCTGAAAATACTCAAATGTGCAATAGAGTTTTATCCTTGTTGCTAAAGCTAGCAAAGAAACTTTCTCTAAAAGACAAGCACACCATTGACATTTTCGAGATTTCAGCTGCCGACTGGTTATTGAGCGCTGAGGCTTGATGTCAATGCTGCAATGCCCATCCACATACCGATGGAAGGCACACGCGCCGCATGTGAAATTCATTTTTGATTTCAGTGTTGTAGCGCATGAAGAGATTTTTTGGAAAACGAAAAACACTATTAAATTTGCAGAGATCTGTGCTATCAAAAAATTGCTGGAACTTTGAGGGGAAGCTTTGCTCATTGAAGGATGATTGAGTATTAGATAACATTTTCTTTTTACTGCTATAGCGTAATATGAAGACCTTTCAAAAAATGAAATACACCTTTTGAATTTTCGAGATTTGAACTGTCGAATGATTACTGAAATGTCTGCAGAGAGCGGGAAATACGTTTCTCTCTGAATATGGGTGGTGATGGGGAAACACCATGTCATAAGCAATGATGAACGCGCGCTGTTCCATTTACTCGGGCTATATAATAGTATTGCCTCCACATAAACCTTATTACAAATGTCTAGTTGTAAAAGATGTGTTTTCAAGCTGTGGTTCTCGCAAGGCAGACGATAGAAATGCATAATAGGGGTTGAGACTGTTTTTCTCTGCTTACATGGTTCTACCGCTGAAACAAGAAGTATTTCATGAGAAGTAATCACTCTTTATGCCAAAAAGCCTTTGTGAAAGGTTCACTCGTGATTTTCCATTTCTTGAGTAGCGATAAGATACCTCTGACATATAGATTCTACCTATATAAAGGTTAAAGGATAAAGCTCTCGGCTTTGATCAATCCTTGAGGATGCATTCGACTTCAATTTTTATCTTCGTTTGAGGTGATTGAATGCATATCTGGCCTTCACAATGACTCGCGCTGCCCTCCCGCTGAACCGAGCCAGTGCTGCTTATCCTCCCAGACAAGTCTGAGATCTGTTTGGTAGCAATTTACCGACCCCGAAGGGATGGATGGCTTGGTGAGCCATGAGCGCAAGATCGAACCATTGACCTCGTGTGCAACGCAGAGCACCTTTAACCACTGCGCCACATGCGCTCTTTCCTATAATTAATAATAAACCATCTATGATATCCAAGCGGCGAAGTAGCATTTCAGGCATGAATTGTGGTCTTCTTTTTGCTCTCACAGCGTTCTGATAACCTTTCAAAAAAAATTATATTATCAAAATTCTCAAGATTTGGGATAACTAGTAACCGATATAACTATACCGAAGAGCCATGTCTAAGCCTCAGCCGAGAAAATATAAAAATTGAGTGTGAAACATAATTTTGATTTCACTGCTGCAACGTAATGAAAAGTCTTCTCCTAAAACTGGACAGATCCTTTCATTATTATTTGACCCAACTTGTCATGTGGTCTGGTAAGGGCTCTTGTAGAGCTTGATACACGTGTTTCGTCCTTACAAACTCGTCAGTCGGACAAAACCCGTCGTGTTTCGATTTTTTTACCTACTCACTTGCACTGAAACGGTTTTTTTTTAGGATATAAGCACAACGTTGAAGTCAAAAGCGATTACGCTGTCGAATGATTACTAATAGTCCAAAGAAAGAGCTCTGTCAGGGTAGAAATATGCGCGTCTGCAACACAGGGAATGTCTTCCTCTAGCAACATAAAAAAGGTTTTATCAAAATCCGGCGACGTGGGACTATGGCCTGAAGTCTCAGCTTTCGAACGGTTACTAACTTTGATATGTCCTATGAAAAGTTCCCCTCCAGTGAATGAGATCGGTTTTTCATTTGCCCCTCATAACCGAATATTACCTAAAATGCTATAAGAAGTCAATACTTTGCGACGTTTACTCAATGGCTATTCATTTTATCTCAAGTCACAATGTGAACCACAACAAGAAGAATGCTGCGATACGAGTAGAACTTAGAATCCTGACGGACTTATAATCCACTATCTTCTTTCTCGGGGATCTCATCGTTAAGTGCTATTCACCGTATCACCACAATTTTTACCTTGCCTTCTCAGCCATGTAGTAATTTTATTGAAACGTACAACCATAACATCTCAACAAGTATTGTAATGTTCATTTCAGTTTTGAAATTGATGTTATTGCGTCTGTCTCATAACATGCTTTGTATTTCCTATTCATTATATTCTTTTTCCGACTATAACCTATTTATCCGGATTGATCGCATCACTGTTTATCTCAACTCTTCTCCAAATGACAATAATCAACTCGGAATCTTATGCCTAATAGATCTCGCTATAATCTCCTTACTCTTCCATAATTTCTATGAAAATAGAAACTGAAGACCACGGAATGATAGAGCAAAATCTTTTCCTACATTTCTGATCTGGAAAACCTTGAAATCTATACAAAGCGGAAAAGTATAGGATAAATAACGAAAAGTGTGCGGTTTCGAGGTGGCTTTAAGCCTTACTGCGCACAACACGACTCGAAAGAAGTGGGGTTATGCACGATGAGAGAAGGAACTTACCTTTCAGCTGCTTCAAAACAATAGAAAGGACTTTTCTTAAGCCATGTGCAGTCTCGAAATCACTGAGATCAGGCTATCGAATGGTTAGTGAAAGTCTATGGCTGCTCTCGCGCACTATAAACGCTTTTACAGGAAGCAAGCACAGTTACTTGCCTAACTTAAAGCTATCAAATAATCGAAGGAAGTCTGAAACGAATTAGAAAAGCGTTCTTTTCGAAGGACTCAAATTGATTGGTGGTAACGAACAAGTACCCACTTGAAAAAAATTTTTAAAACTGTATATCCAAGGATGCAAAGCCATATAAAAATTGATTGAGGTTCCCAATCATAAGAAGTTGTGAGCTTAATTAGGTTGAATGCCGATATATGTTCTGTAGGACTCTGTTGACGAGTGGTTGCTGACAGTTTCGATATTTTACATCGCTAACAAGTATGGTAACAGAGGGTTCGGCCTTAATGGAGCAATTGTAGCAAACCTCCTGTTATGGGTGAAACGTGAATTCAACTTCCGTATGAAATTTAGAGTTTTGCGTATCACTAAGCCTGCTGGAATGCATAGTCTCGAATCAGCCAAACTCCGTATCTATAAAGTTTTTCTCAACTTTGCGATTATTACCAGACGACATTCCTCAACAGCTTGACTAAAAGAAGTTATAAGCTACATATGCATGTTTCCTTCTTCAAGTTCAACGTTTGCAAAGAGTTTATGGATCCTCGCTGCAGTCTACGGAAGAAAGAACACAGAATCTATTGCTGTTCTTTGGCAAGAGGATATGAATTTGCTATGTCAGATTAGAACTTTTCATCATCGCTAAATTCTTCTGATTTGGGCACGTTTGATAGTTTTGAAACGACAAAATGCAATGAACGTGCTATGCACAATCTTTGAGAATGGTTTCAGCCCTTTGGTGAGCATGCGAATTTCGACCTGTACGTCAGAACACACTACTGACCATACATATTGACTTCAGTGCGCATGTTTGAAATGCTTTCTTTTATAGTCTATCGACAGCCGGTCGATCACAGATGTTGCTTTAGATGCTGGTCAGGAGATGTTCTGTTCTGTACCTAGTGATACACAAAAGCCGATTCCCGAACTAGTTCACTGACCAGGAAATGAGTGAGAATAGCCTACCATCCAATCCCCTGTTTCTACAGTGAATCATAGTTGTCCCATAGAGTGCTCGGATACGAAAAAATGTCGAGAGATTTACACCGTTAGTTGTGAAAACATTTTCAAAATCACAGCATTGTTTGTATAACGGCTTCAGTAGCATATAGCATGCAGCATTGAACATACCACATAATAACGCTGCAAAGTGGTGAAGCAGACTATTATCTGCAATCCTTTCACGTTCACATACCATCAGTGCTTCAAATTGTCGAATAAGGTTGTCTATTGTTAAAAAGCTAGTTTCTCTGTAATAAATGAAATTCGGCCTAGTGTAGCAAGTGTAGTTCAGTGGAGAAGGTCAATGCCCAAATTTGTAGTGACTCGAGTATTGAATGTTCGGTTCAGTTGTTGATGTGTTCGGTGTGGAAGTGTGGAATAGAGTGCCTGTCATGCGGATTATTCATATTTATAGCACGAGAAAACAATTTATAAGAAACAATAATCACATAATTATACATCAGTACCCATCAACAATACACAGTATCGGATCGACGGTAGATTACGTATTACTGCAATTGATCGATAACTATCAAGATCCTATCGATCCTTACTCAGTCCCACAGCAGTGACATGACGACATGTGTACTTATGAGAGCGGAGGTCGTAAAGCAACGACTAAATTCATGAGAAGTGTTGCTCATAAGTAGAATGATTGCAAACAGCGACCAGGAGACGGGGACCTGGAGAGATACCACGGTCGTCTCGGAAAAACGAAAGCCCGGAGTGGTATGCAAGGCTGAAGGTTTGCGCATATTATACAAGTCATATTAGTGTCAGCATAGTTTGATCAAGACCGATTTCAACAGCCTGATACCTGCTTTTCGGGGTGAGTGGATCATGACCCTCACTATACTGCTCGCCTACATGGTACAAGTTTGTAATTACAGTCGTCATTGAAGCATCAAGTAATCGATAATCATTAGCTAAATGTGGCAAACAATCCTGCGTCCAATATGATGTGGGTCGATATCGTCAACAAAACGATGTTCTGTCTTACGGCCACATTAGGTCGTGAACAACATTAAATTAGTAACAGATAGGCAACAAGGAAAATATGGAAAGGAACGACGAAGATATGCGTGAGAGAAACAATGATGCAATGATGCATTGGCGCAGTGGACTGGTCTAAAATCCGCTTGCCTGCCGTTAGCTGCGTATCGCTGCCCATTGCCAGCGCATCAAATTCATCATATCATTCTCCGTGCAAGACCCCATTGTCGTGCTCGCCCTCCGTCCTTTAAACTTGCCTAAACCGTCTGTTGTGTTGTGACGTCACTGATATAAGTAAAGTATAAAGAAAATAGCAACGAATGTGTATGAGTTGCTATACCTGAACTACCGGACGGCCATACGGGATCAAGGATGACCTTGGAAAGGTTGGTAATTAAGAAAGAAAAATGATTCTAATTCAGTGAATGCTGGATACTTTTCACAGAAAAGACAAAAATTATCTTGACGTTACTAGATTATGAACAAACTGCACTCGTTCAACCCTTGAAAAGGATACGGTCTGGATTAAGCCATGCTGCGCGCTGCCCCTGTGGCGGAAAGTTTGTAGAATCACAAGCTGCAATGGGAATATGGGAAATTGCTCAAGAAATTGGAATTTTGGAAAAAATTATCGTGGTAAAACGATGTCATGTTCAGAAGTAGACTTTCATAAAATGGTTTTGAGTAAGAAGAGCGCTTGTGTATCACAAAGCCTTCTATGTTGCGTAGAGAAAAGCCACATACTTCCAAAATTAAAATATTTCTAACTGTTATGCAGCATTTATTTCCTATTCAGATTGAGTTCACTGTAGTCATTCGATAGCTTGAGAAATGCTGCTTTCCATACAGAGTCTGGTTTCTAAAAAGCTCCGACACTATGTTCTAGCAGAGATAAGAAGATTACGTTTTGCCTGTGGAATACTTATTCCTTTCTTCAATACTCACAGCGAACTTCGTGATACTATATAGTAAAACTCAATTCTGAAAAACTTCATTGTTACGCCTTCTATGTTTTCTATGTTCTTAAAAGATTGAGGAGTTCTTGCTGAGGGAGTTCTGTTAGCGTATTTTTCATTTTTCACTAAGTGGTCCTAGAAATCCTAATTTTTGATGCGAAGAACACGTTTTAGGAAAAGCAAGGCATTCCCAATTATTTTAGATTTCTTTCGTAGGTGGTCTAAAAGTTTATTTCGACAACACAATTCCAGCACTGTACGACTTTCAGAGAGAAACTTATATTAAGGGATTTAAGCATGAAGCCGTTCAGAGTTCCTCAATCGTCAATTCGAGAAGTATGTCTTCGAAGAAATTGTATTTTCCTGAAACTGACTATCATTTCTTGCTAAGAACACTCATTGTAAAAGCACATAGCAATAAAAGTCGGTACTCAGTCAACGACAGAACAAAGCCCATCCTACAATTCTATGAAAGTTCCAGCGCCATGTACACTGATGACTGAAAAATTATACATTAGGTGCAAAAAAGGCTCTGCCGTATTTTCTTGCTGTGATAAAAGTAAAAAAAATCCTGCACCTGCAAAAGGGCGCCATGGCCTAGTGGTTGTGATGCTCGTCACGGCACCCGTGGGCCGAGCCACGCTCCCACGCCTCCCCCCCCCCTCCTTTCCCCCACCTCTCCGGCAGCCAACAACAACGTTCTATGGTACGTCACAGCAAGGCTATCCTTTAGATTGCAAGGAGAGTTATTTAGCCAGTATTCTACGCCAACCAAGAAGAAGACAAAAAACGAACTCAGTGCGAGAAGTGCTGGGATATGCACAGTGAAAAAAAAACACGGCGGTGACGGATTGAATAAAGTGCCAAAGTGCTAAAATATTGTAAAAATAAAGACATACAGGTCTTTTTGGTAGGAAAATACGATCAATTTATATACGAGAAACAAGTGTTCTTTGAGCAAGTCACGGGAGGTGGGGTTGAGGGCAGAGAGCGGGTGGGCGCGAACATCGATCGATGACGCCTATGGTAGGTGTATTTAAATAGAAATTGTTTCTCTTAGATACAAGAAGATTTTCTCTAACCGTTCATGTGCTTTTCGCATTTTCAGCAAAGTAACAAATGAATTACGCAGCCGATGTTAAATTTCAATTTTTCAGCGCTAAAAGGATCTTAAAAAACCAGTCAATCTCAGTGCTTGCTCGAGATTCAAGCTTTCGAATGATTATTAACACTTTTAAAGAAAACTTCTTGTCCAGCGTAGGAAATTCGCTTGACAATCTGTGCAACCAAACGTAAAAGAGCCGTCTTTTCTTGTTCGAAAGTACGATAAAAAATGTTTAATTGCATGTTTTTTATATCCAATGATGTAGAGTGGTGTGCAAAAACGTTTGCATCAGCCGGGATTTGAGCCCAAATCTTACTTCTTCCGTGAGCATGTGCTGAACAGTTGCACCACGCCACACCGATTGCACGTTGCTCGTTTTGCACACCGCTCTTTCTATGCAACGCGTTATCTGTCAACAGCCAACCGTCTACGGTAAGGCGGGTCAGTCATTACCGACATTGAGCCCACTTTTGTTGACAGATATTGGGTTTCAATAATTATCCGGAAATCATCTTATTTGACCGCCTATTGCAGTGCTATGACGTTGAAATAAACCCAATGATGTAGAGTGGTTGGCAAAGATAATGCGTTGTAACGTAGAAAGAGTGGAGTGCAAAACGAGTGCTGTTGGTGCAACGGTTTAGCACATGCTCACGGAAGGAGTAAGATCTGGGTTCAAGTCAATTTCAAGTTGTGGTTTGAAGATATAATGTCGGGAGAGTAAGGCGGGTAAGGTAAAACCTCCTAAAACCTTTCGATCGGTTTTGCATAATGAAGTTAAGCATTATCATGCAACAAAATTGCAAAGTTTATGCCGTTTTGGCTTTCCAATGTGCTTCTTGCAATGAAATTGTTTGACTTTAGTACCTTACACTTACGTATTTTGCTGCAAACATTTTGGCATCCACATTGCCTGTTCTTGCTTCAAAATGGAGCTTGCTCCATGCTCTATCAATCTTGTGCGCCACTTCACTAGCATTCTGCCCCTTCGCTCCATTCGCGCACGAAAAGCAAGTGAATTTGTTCCCAAGACAGCTCCATTTGAAACAAGTATAGGCGAAATGTCTACCAAAATGTTCGCAAAAAATGTGAAATTGTGCGATAATAAAATCAAGCAATTGAAATTTCTTTTGGTTAGTAAATCTGCAAAGTAATGCTCTCTCAATGGCGTTTTCCGGCCACAAAAGTCGTCATCTTCGAAGTCCTGCAAAAACCATCAAATAAAATATTTGTATATAAAAACATTCAAATAAATAGCGTTTCAATGCATTTTCAAAAGAAAGCATGATTTGCGTATCTTTATTTCTTACTACTATTACAGCAAAAAAAGCGGTGGAGTCATATTTGTAGGTCACTGATGCAGAGGTATTATATGCAGTGTGCAGCATCATTTTCACCAAACATTCATTCTTTTCGAATATTCGAGCATTGTAATGACTTTTGTGTAATCAATGGATTAAGGAAATGTTGAAATTATAGATGTATGCCGTATTACTCTAACTGAGTGGCCACAAAATAATAATGTAATCAGTTTTTAAACTTTATTATCTGTCATAGTGTATGAACGAAAATTGTTGTTGGCACAGTAAATGAAGATGGATATGATTGAAATATCTGCAAATGTCAATAAGAATGAAAATCTTTAGTTACACTTCGAAATAAGATTTTTTGTAACCATTTGGTTTTACCCACCAGAGCTGTGGGTTTTAGTGTAAACATTGGCGCTTTCTACCTTTGTAGCAGTTATAATATATTTTGCTATTTTAACATTGACTAGCACTGAATGTGTCCTTAAACCACGATAGAAACCTAAGTTTCTTCAGATAACTACCACTATTGCTGCTTTCCGTAAGAGGTTTCAACGATCTTGTCAATGGTTTAATTGTTCACACAAAGAAGAAGGTGCGGTTGCGCTGGACTTGTTCGCTGTTGCTTAAAGAAAACCTTGGTGATAATAGGAGGCGGTTACGAAAGCAGCCTTCACTTCGCTAATGATTTGTAGGAATTCCATAAATGGCGCAAATTATGAAGATCGCTTACTGCTAGATGGAATGGAGGACCACACCGCCTCTTGAGTGGTTATCAATGTCTTAGTAAAAAATGTATTCATACAAAAGATCGTCTCTCGCTAGAGCCCGGAGTGACTATTCAAATGCGAACTACCTTATTTTCAAGCTTGCGTGGGATTAAACAATTAGTATAATCAAACGTAATCACACGTTTCATAAGCAGAATGAAAATAACATTGCGCTAGAAGAAGTAAAGGAGAAACTGAAGTTGTACTGCCGACAAATTGCACGTTTTTGCTAATGTATCATCAGTATAAGTCGCTCATATACAAGGTTCCAATAGAAAAGGTAATGCAATGTTTTGGCTCTCAAGAAAAAAAAACGCGGTGTTGGGGAGAAGCAGAAGCTTGTTGCACAGGAATTGTTGCACAGGAAGACTATGAAAAGATTTACAACCGTGTTAGTGTTAGAGGTATATTTTGCAGGTGAATGGAAGAAATTTCAGTCAGCCAAAAAAAATGGAAGTGTTAAAAACTTTTTAGATATATTCGATTTACTCGTTTCACTAAGACATTCAACTGGCCATAAAAATTTCAAAACTCAAAGCATAATGGCAGCTATTTTTGTTGACATTGAAAAATGTTGACGTACCTGATTTAGACAACTGATGGACTGAAGTTATACCAGTTAACATCAACGGAAGGGGAGGAGGAATCTTTTATTTTTTTACCTCTATTTGTTTAAGCATTAATAGAATTAAAAATATTCTCATTAGTAGTTCAATCTTAGTGACAGTAAGATGAATCTTGCCTTCTAATCTTTCGATAACAATAATGGCCATTAGTGCAGTTATGGCAAGAGCAGAAGAGGGTTTGTGAATGTTGAGCATAGTTTTCTCCTCACCGTAGCTCTATCATGCTGAAAAGGATTCCGACACTTCCAGGGGATGGTTTCATGTTGCCTTGGAGATCGCATAGTTGTAACCGGGCAAACAATTTCCTAGCGAAATGTTTTCAAACCTACTTGTAAAAACGTTGGAATAGCTTGGTACGGAATTGAAATGGCTAAAAGTGGAAGGGAAATATTCTGTGATGCACGATACGTAATAAACATGGTTCCTTCAAAGATTCAAAGTTTTACAATGTAAATTTCACTTTCAGCGAAGAATAGCACGAAATTTGATTTCATTTTTCGCTTTGTACTAGAGAAGCGCATCGGACATCATATTTAAAAACACATAGTTCAGTAGAATCAGGCATTTGAAAAGTTTCCAAAAAGTAGAAGCTCAGCTATACTGAATCCTAAGTCATATGAATTTTTTTAAAACGATCCTCTCACATTTTGTCTCATTGGTGTTTGCCTCGCAATGGAACATTTCTTCTGGATCTCCACAACTGTTCACTTAAATGGCATGTTGGAGCAGCAGGGCTCAGCGCAGGCCTTTTTGGATCATGGTGAGGTTTTCTTGACAAAATTTTTCCCCGAAAAATAGTCTTAAAGGAAAGTCGGCTTCCGATGTATCTCTTCATTGAGGTCTTGAATACCAATCCAACGTTAGTTGCTTGAAACCCTAGTGATGCAAAAAATTATGCCAAGACCATGCCAAATTCAAGAAAATCAATAATTCAGTATATGACACTTATGAATAATTCAAGTACTTAGGCAAAATCATAAACTGACCACTTGTGCACGATATAACAAACCAAAATATGCTGGTAATCGTTGGAAATTAACGCTGGAAATTTGACCTTTCTGCAAATCTCACCTAGCAGAAGCTTTTAAGGGTTGACAAGGAAACAATTAAGTGTTGCCTGTTTGACCAGAAACAGTTGAAAAGCAACTGCATAATTAGTGAGGTATACAAGTATTAAGGTAATATCAGCCTCCTGTGTCGCTAAAAAGATATACGGTTCGAATCCATTGTGAAAACTGAGAAGTGCCTCGGATGGATAGCGACCCCGACTTTTGACCATGCGTCACCAAGCAAATTCTGCCAGGTTCGTGTCGAGAAGAGTGCGGCTCGTCCCACACTAACACCAGTCTCTTCGTCGACGAAGTGGTGACGATGGTTGACGCGGAATTGCTCATAGTCCTTGTCCTTCTGGTTCTGAATCAGATTGTACGCCCTCCAACTGTCCAATATGTTGGTCGTTCCAGGGGCGATGCCGCCATTGATGACCTTTAGAAGTGTCTAAGCCAAACAATCAGGAACCTTTTCCAAGAACACTTCTCCGGCTTCTCTGCACACTCCACCACATCCACTGCTGGGGAAGGACACGGCCGACGTGGTTCTTGCGCCTAGAGAACAAGGTTCCCACAGTCAGCCCTTCGCCACCGGCGACGATCGTTCCGTGCTTGATGGCGCTATCCGCGCAAATGTCTCTCATGAAGTTGGACCACTCGACCACAGTCTGCGCGACGATGCCCAGTGAGGTGTGGCAGAACTCAACGACAGGCTTCTCGTTTGCCCACAATTAGAGGAAGGTGACCGGCACGCGGAACTTCATGTTAGAGTTCTAAAAGAATGTGCCCACCCTGGCCAATGAGGATTCTCTCCGAAGTTTGCCTTCATCTCGTGACCATTGGCGCAAATTCTCGAGTTATCCACCACTCCATAGCCCTGCAGAAAAGCGAGGGCAGTTTCTTCGTCTCGGATTCTGTCCATCAAACCCAGTAGCAGCATCTTGTTACTCCTGTTCTCAAGGCGCAAGAACCACGTCGGCCGTTTCCTTCCCCAGCAGTGGGTGTTTGGTGGAGTGTGCAGAGAAACCGGTAGCGTTGTTCATGCCACTAGAGAAGAAAGCCTGATTGATATTGATTTTGACTTATACGTTCAGATAGTAAGAATAAAAACATTTGACAACAGCATTACCTGATTTTTACAGTAAAATATGATGTGGTAGTATTTTAGAAAAGATCCAAAAATGGTGTAGGATTCTAGAAGAGATTCGAAAAGTTTTTCTAAATCCAGTAGACTTAGTATTACGATGAGGTGAAATATAAGTTATAACAAGATCGTAAAAGATGAAGAGTTTGAGAGTAATCAATTCTCGAGTTATGCTCCATAAACTCAACTCCACTGCAGACAGTAGAGTGACTTAATATATACGTCACTTGTACAGTGACTTATGGCCTTCTCCCGACTTATGCAGAAAGAGTCTTCTTTTAGAAATACGAAAAGTTTGATATGCTCTGGCACAGGATTGATTCGACTGCTCTGTATGTATTATAAGGTCTATAGCTCTATTGACACTCTGTACGCACCTGTTTAGATTGTCTCATAATTTCTTCCGCACCATAGCCTCGCTGTTTTTCCGGATTGGCAGGGCATGCTGTTTTGGAAACTACTCCACAACAAGCAGCACTCAGTGCGGACGTTTGCGGAGAGCAGCTCCGGAAGATGGCTGGAACATGTGAAAGAAGCGTCCGAAACGATTGTGGTTGCTTTTCTCCAGGACAACCCTCGACCTCACATTGCACTCTTGTCGGAGAAACTGAGCTAGACCACTGTACCACATCCACCGTACAGCCCTAATATTGCTATATCGAATTGTCGTCTCTTCCGCTTCCTGAAGCAGCATCTGGAGGAGAAATATTTGAAGATTACAATCAGCTTAAGTATAACCCCACCGACTTCTTTGATCTCTATCCTCATCTTCTTTGAGAGGAAGGCATCCATGATCTACCCTGTAAATCGTTGCAATTAGTGATCGTGATGGCTGCTATGTTGTTGATCAATTAATTCTTTTGAGTAAATAACAAATGAATCACGAAAAATGTCGAAATACGAAAATTGCCACCAAAATATGTGAAGTTTATAGAATTTATGTTTTTGTATCAATAACGAGTTGATGCCCATATATGATGAGACTGCGACTGTGATGACACATCATAGCAAAATAAAAGCCATCAAACAGGAATTCACCCCGTGCCGCCTCAAATATGGTGTAAAATTTCCCGTTCGTTCGTCATCGTTACTGATTTATGTGATTGCAGATTATTTGTCTTATTTCGTCACAAAAATACGCCTCAAAGTCATTCTTTGTGAGTATTTAAGTGCATGGACTGTCATTTTCGTATGGTTTCGAAATAGTATTCTTGATAGTTTCAATGAAAATCAAGAAAATGTCTTATCATGAGTTGAACAGGCCGTCTTCTTAATCTCCACCAAATGAGATCCATTTCTGCTCTATAAGAAGTGTACGTGAAGGTTATCAGTGAACTTATACAGTTCTTTAAGACAGAACCTGACAACTTATTTGTGAGAAATTTTTCGTATATTTGCAGGGAAAAAACTTTTTCATTGGATTATTTGAGAGCGAATGTACCTTGAAAAGTTTGATTTCCTAATCTATCTAAGGGAAATTTTTCGTATAAATATTTGGGAAGGAAAAAGAACCATTTTCATGAAGATCATTGAAAGGCGAATGTTTCTTCGAAAAGTATGATTTCTTAATATATCCATGGAAAATTTTTTTATGATGTCAAAATTATTTATAACATTTATCTTCTAAGATAAAAAAATTCAGCTTTTTATCGGCACGCCGACTTTTTCTGAAAGTGTCAACTTTATGCTACGGTTTTACGGGTCTTCGAATTTACGTGTGTTTTGGTTAATGGTTGGGGATTTTGTAGTGTTCTTCTGTAAATGGTGAGCGACAACGTTTCGATAGGACTCCTGTGCAGCTCTGTAAAGGTACTTTAATGGCCGAAGAACATGGCTCTTTAAACAGGTCTGCCCATACACAGTGGGTGATAAATTCACCGGAAAAACTGACACAAGACGGCGTTGAACAAGAATAATTATGCGTACTATCAAATTCTCCACCACTGCGTTTTGTCCAGTGGCTATGTAATTATTTCCGCTTGCACAATAATGTAAGAATCCACTTGCACAATAATGTAAGAATCCATATGGGTTGTGTGTGACTTACATGTCGTCAATATGTCAAATGTTTACGGCGCCTAACAACTATTTTATCAGTCCGCAAGTAATTTAATGCAAGTTTCACTGTCAGTCCCATCAGTGCCTCATCCTTTTGAAATATCGAAAAACTGATTTCCACCTAATCTCGAAATGAGTAGTGGAAACCATCTATCAAACCGGTAGACAGAAACTCTTTTATGACCACTTCTTCATAGTACTGGTATGATGTGATTTATTCAATGCGGTTAACGGTTAATACGCGAAGCTTTGAACTTCGGGCAATATTTAAATCAGCGTCTCTTCCTTTCCCGGGATGCATGCTGACCACTTCACTACCAGGGCTCCTGTTTTGCTACCACTCCTTTTGTGATATATGGTATCGATTCTGTCAGCAGCCAGCCGCCAAAAGCGCTTGAGGAAAGAACTCTTGTGATTATTAATCAGGTTGCCTCATAATTTTCTTAGCATTACGACACTTGTGTCAATTCATTTGCTATCTATCCAGAGAGACCAATTAATGATTAATATAGTCAACATCATGATCAATGATGCACAACCATTAGCTGGGTAAAGATTGGATGAGTGTAGGCTCAGACGAAGGCGAAGTCGCCAAAATGTTGGCTATCATTTTTGATGAAGATATAAGACTTAGCGCAATTCTGTGAAAGTAATACAGTAAGACACCCTTCTGAATCTTCTTATCTGTACCATATAGCTTTTCATCCCTATTCTTAATTCTTGCACTTTCTTCAAATAAGTATATAAACACAAAAGACATGAATACGTATATATATATATAGTATATATATATATATGCATATATATGCGCGTATGCAGATATATGTGCATACATAAGTATGTGTTATAAATAAATAATTATAAATATAAATAAATAAATAAATAAATAAATAATAAATAATAAATATATATATATATATATATATATATGACCGTACACATGCATGCAACTCCTGTATTAACACTATTGGCTCTCAATGCTCGATGCCTAATAGTGAGCAAAGTGATCTATTTCATCTGTCTACCACTAAATACATAGATAATCGACATATTAGAAAGCCCGTGATGCCAGTGAAGAACTTCTTTCCTTAATTTTTTTATTCTGTTTAGAGGGATAAGTAACGGTAGCCGTAGGCTGGGACATTCTAAGGCAACCTGGAACAAGTGTAAATGATTGCGGTCCATATGACAAGAATACTCTATTTCGTGTTACTCTTTGTCGCACTATCAAAGTAAGTTATTCGCCTTTTTGGAAGAAAGTCTTTCTTTTCCTTTGAGAGCACTAAGATGGTTCTTAATGATATCCTTTTTAGTGCGGCAAGCGACGAAAGCACTGATGACCAAGGTATAGTTCTTCGTCTTTTCGTTGTTTTTAGTCCACTTGAGCACATAGTGAAAAAGCCGAGTTAGAATCACATTGAAGACATTCATGTAAACAATCCACTGCGAGTTTCTCCACTTAGTTTTGAATTCCAAATCTCAGCTGTTTTTTCACTCCGTCATTCAGTAAATTTATCGACTTTAAGGTCATCTAAGAGAAGCAGGTGATCACGAAGCTGCAAATCTAAATATTGCTTTGTCAACAAACTTTGCAAGTGAGATAGACGCAAGGTTTGCTGTGGTTAATAACTCTACCCAGAACGTCGCAGTTGAATCCGAGACAGGCAGTACAGTCGAAATCACCACAACTATACCAAAAGTCACAATACCGATCCTAGTCAATTTGAAAAACGACGAGAATTTTGAAGACGTCACTGCTCATCTCAAGAACAGTTTCTTTGACGACCTTGAAACACCAACAAAATCGAAGACATCCAATGAGTCCACGCCGTCATCTACTGGAAAAACAGTCAAAAAAAGCTAGCACTCCAAAGAATGAAGCGATTGCATCTTCACCACATCATGAAATAGTTGCACTATCCAGTCTAGCTACGAGATTGACAACAGCTCTGCCTATACAAGAAGAGCTTGCCAACGGAAAAAGGAGAGATCCAATCCAGATCGCTAGGAAAATCATAAATCTTTTCTCTCCACGGCAACCAAAAAGTACGGTTTTTGAAGCGGTTGAAACAGTGTGCGGATAACGGAAAAAAGTGTCAAAGTTGTCTTGCATCGCAGAAAAAAGTGGTGGCAGAGCAGGAGCCTCAGTAGCGCAGTTGCTTAGCGCACCCTCTCGTAAAGGGTGACATGAGGGTTCGATTCCCGTTGACGTTCAAATTTTGCGTCTTATTCATCATTCGATTTCTAGTGGGAAAAATTCCATCTCTTTTCCCTGTTTTGTTGTTGGTTGACTGTTTACGTCGCGTGATTTGATCTATGCCGTTGCTGCTACTCTTCTACGTCCACCTGTAGTTTCAGTGATGGCGAGTTCTTCAATACTAACTCCTGAGAGGCGAATCGAGCTGAATCCTTTCGATATAGACGCATGGAATTTGATCCTCAGAGAGTCACAGGTATGCACATTTGCCATTTTTGTCGATTTTCTCGAAGCTCTTCTTCGCTATATTTGATTGAGTGCTGTGGGCTTAGGCTTAATTCCTTACGGACGGCGGCATAATCGATATCACAAGCGGCGAGCGATTTTCGTTATTTTATAAGGATTTTTTATGCTCTAAGAAAAATTTTGTGGGTTTTCTGTATTGATTTGACAGAACATGGCTTTTTCTACACGTTTATACACTTTTTGTGCATATATAGCCCTTGTGCGCGAAGAAAAATTTCGACTGTGAACCGGAATTTACATTCACTCTTAGTGCGTACTACGAAAACCTTTTCGAAAACCAAATTTTGCTTCAGAGACGTCGACATTTGCTCTGTCGAATCAGTATCAGAATTCTAATAAACAGCGATCCATAGGGCTTGGCCGAGCAAACAAAGCAAACCCAAAATGAAACGTAATTTAATTTTTTGCTGCTGCAGCTCAATAAGAGGATATTTTCCAGAAAACAAGCGCAGTTATAAAACCGCTGAGATTTAAGCTTTCGAGTGACCACTAAAATTTTAGATAGAACGGTTTGTGGAGCGAAAAAAACCTTTGAAAAGTCGAGGAGTCGAGGGGCCCTTAATTGTCCGCGATAGGTCAACCCTTTCGGAACCGTGAACCCAGCCCTCTGCGTCTCTAACGCTTACCCTGTTGCACCCAACCTCAGCATGCTTTGATAGACGCAGCACGCTGGGTGTTAGAGGTGAAGGGGGTTGAGTTTATGGTCCCGAAAGGCTGAAGCTTGGTGCTACACCGCATTTCTCATCCCAAGTAATCTTCTCGGCGCCCATCTTTGCTATACTCAGTCGATTTTTGTAGGCACGACCGATAGACCAGGCTCGAAATTTCTATGAGAAATTGGTGACGCAGTTCCCTAATGCTGGACGCTATGGAAGGCTTACATCGAACACGAGGTAAGTACGAAAACGTCTTTTCGTCGGGTGCAATCAGATTTTGTGATGTGAACATTGAACCGGTTCAACCGTGATCTGCTCATGTTGCAGTTGGCTTGCATCTTGCGGCTGTTCATGTCACCCCGACTTTCCGATAACGGACGCCGCCACTTCTTCTTTCGTTTCTTTCTGTTCCCCTTTACCATCCCTTGAATAATAAATATTTGCTCGGCAACACCAACCCCCCGTAGTGTCGTAGTTTTTATGCTTTTACTCGTAATCACAAATACTTTCGAATAAATATTGTTGGCCGATTTCGATCGAGTATGTTGGTTGAATCAGGAGAATCAGAGTTAAAGAAATGGGAAGGAGTGTCGCCTCCACATTCACATGTGGTGTGGGGCTGGGCCTCTTTAAGGCCTCTTTCACAGGGCTCATCTATCCACAACCGCTTGTTTGTGGATGGTTAGGCTTTGCAGACTTCGGTAAGACACTCTCACCAGGTAATTTTATTTCTTTACACTTATTCTTCAATAAAATACCTTCCTGAATGAAGGAATTGACTCGTCAATTTTGCTTTTATTTCAGCTTCGCGGCAAGAATTTCGAGAATGTCGAAAACGTGGGTTGTGGTTGATCTTGTTTGAACTTTTCCCTTCATAAAAATCAGGATGGAGTGCGTAGCATTTCAGTTATTCAACCGATGTTTGGTAAAAGTTTTAAACATTGATATATGGAAGTGTTACGTTTTCTATGTGCGAGAGACAAAAGGTCATCTGAGTTCGTTCAGGTGAGGGTTTCATCCTTCATTCCGTTGCAGGTAGATATCTCTTTCTTCATATGATCTGGTTTTGGCTTTAACCCTTAAGGGACCGTGGACCCACGGCCTCTGCGTCTCTAGCCTCCGGAGTTTCGCGTCTAGCAATGGCATGCTGAGGATTAGACGTCAATGTTAGACGCAATGCGCTGGGGTTAAAGAGGCAGAGTCCGTGTGGTTCACTTCGTTTTGTTGGAGGGTATTCCTTCCTACTTGTTGTCGTGATTTTCATTAAGCTTTGTGCACTGACGTTCAGGGAGAAAATGGCTAAAGCGTATGACTTTGCTCCCGACAAGGTTGGACTTGATATGAACTCGTACTCCATCTATTCGGATTACATCTCGTTCTTGAAGACAGTGTAGGTCAAACAACGACCAGCTTTGCTTCTTACTACTACTTTCATTGCTGCGTTTAACAATGATTTCCAAAGTTAACAAACATAATCCAAGTTTTCTGAATCTAAGAGATCTTCTGCTATCGACTGCTTTTTTACAGACCCGCTCAAAATGATTTAATCTGATAAGGATATGACATATTTGAGCCATAGGTCTATAGCGGTCTAGGTCTAGGTTTTGCGCTATATAGCACTAGACCTATGGCTCAAAATATGTCATATCCTTATCTAAGAGATCCCTCAACGTTACTCTTTTAAACGCTCTCGAATGACTCTGGTGGCCTACCTACGTACGAAGGCTTGATGCCATACTCCTGGCTAAGTATGGTACCAATTCGCCGACTCCGGAAGTTTGCATGGCTTGGTGATCACGGGTTGCAAAGGCGAATCATCGACTGTGTGTGCGTGTTGAAGGACAGATCTTACCACGACACCAAAGCGCCATGAAATCTAAGAATGTACCCGTTTCGGGACGGCATACACCCGAGTGGATGGGCGATTGTTTGGAGGACTTTTTCTTTCGGTAGGGGTTCTTCTAACACTTTCAGTAATCATCCGATAGCTTGAGAGACGGCGATTTTGAGAATGTGCTTGGTTTTCCGAAAAGATCTCTTTAGTGCGCTGTGGCAGGAAAAGTTAAAATAAACTATGTTAGTCTTTATGATTATAAAAGGACAAATGCAAAACCGACCTCATTCGCTGGAGAGGAATTTTTCTTGTAGATAGTCCAATAAAGGGCTCTTCACAGCGAAAAATATAAGTGTCTGCAACGCACGAAAATTCCTTCTTCAAAAGCGTCAAGAAAGGTTTTTCGAAAACCGACGACGTAGAGCTGTAGCTTGTAGCCTATGATCTCGAAGGGCTATTAACACTCCTATAAAATCTCCTCTACAGCGAATGAGATCGGTTTTTCTTTTGTCCCCTCATAAGCAGAAAGAATCCTATGTTTTCCACTCGAAGAGCTTTGTTCGAATAGCCTGAGTTTCTAAATGACTTTACGTGAAATTTTGATACTCACTCAATGGCTTGAAAAGCAATGATTTTGAAACTAGATTTAGTTTCTATAAAGATCTTCATAGAACGCCGCGAGAGCGAAGAAAGTATTGTGTTACGCACTCGGAGCAGTCTTCCCTAAATAGAATATTATACCCATAGAATGGTAGAACGTGGTCTCTCTTACAATTCTAATACCATGAGCGACGAAGATTTTTTCATGGTGGAGAAAAAATTTGTAGTAAATAGTAGCGAATGTTCCGCCCATTCCAGGGGGCAGTTAAAATTGCTGCTTATACCGGATCTCGCAAGCGGACAGTGTTCTTAGATATTTTATTAGGGTTTTCTTCTCTGTTTTGAAACACAATTCGAGTTTTTTGGTCACTGTGATACACTATGAGATATTCTCCACCTGTTCACATGCTCTTTGTGCACATTTAATTCCTATGTGCAAGGAAAAGTGCAATTGGGGTCGTGGTCTTCTTTTCGCTCTTTTGATTCTCTGGAGAGAAATTTCAAAAAACCAATCACAGTTTCAGATTTGTTGAAATTTGAGCTATCAAATAGCTACTAAAAGTCTAGGGAAAAGCTGTCTTCAGACTCTTGCCGCGAGAACAAAGCACTACGATAGTGAAACATCACTCTATTTTCGCTGCTACAGCGCATTGAGAAGGCCTTCTCAGAAGACAAGTATTCATCAAAATCGTCGTTTCTCAAGCTATCGAATGATTGCTAAAAGTATACGGAAATAACTTTATCCAGAGAAGAAAAGCTTCCCAAATAGTTGTGCATCCGTTCAAGTGTACACCATCTCCCACGTGGTCGATTGATCTTCCTATTTGACGTGATGCGCGTATGCCACAGTGTTGAAAAGTGTCTTTCAACACATATGAGGTCAATGGTTCTATCTCGCGCCTAAAGTGCGCTAACCCTTTCATTCCTACGGGTCGACGAATTCGCATCAGACTTGTTCGGGAGGATAGCAGTGCTGACTTGATGCATCAGTAGGCTACAGTAAGTTCTAAATGCCAAGTATACATTCAGTCATTTCAAAAGATGCATGATGAAGTCGAAATGGTGCATCCCTGGGATAAATCAACACCGAAAGCTGCGTCTTTCTATCCTTTTATCTGACGTTCAATCCTTCTCTGTCACAACTTTTTATTGTAGCCCGGCGATTGGACAGTATGCCGAAAATCAGCGCATCTCTGCAGTACGGAAGATCTATCAACGTGGAATTTCTACGCCCATGGTCAACGTAGAATCGCTGTGGTCTGACTACTGTAACTACGAGAAAAGTGTCAATCCAACCCTGGCGAAGAAACTTATTTCGGAGCGTAACAAGGAATATCAGGTGTGTATCAGTGCACTATTGTCATAGATTGAAAGCTAAAGTTTTGTCTAACTGAAAGATTAATCAAAGTTTCCAAAAAAAATTGCCAAACAACTGGAAGCCGTTACTCGAGGTGTCAATCGGCAAGCTGTGTCTGTTCCACCTCGTGGCACTGCTCCTGAAATGAAACAGGTGAATTGCTCTAGGAATTCGAGTGCTACTGCATTATTAATTTTCTCATTACATTCGCTAAATTGCACATTAAATCCGACGTTTATTAGGTGGAGATGTGGAAGAAGTATATCCAGTGGGAGAAGAGCAATCCCATGGAGACCGAAGAATATGGGCAGTTTGCAAAGCGTGGTGAGAATAGATTGTCCTATAGTTGTTCAATCCATGTCTGAAAGGGCTTGGTACTAATCCTTCATCGCAATCCATTTTCGGCCATTGGACGAAGCCTTCCTCGATTTTTGCTTCATACTTTCAGTAGTCATGCGGTGGTATAAATGTCGGCGATTTTGGAATTGACCTTGTCTTTTGAGAAGTTCTTTTTACTGTGTTGTAGTAGGGGAAATAAGATTACGTTCCATTTTTACTGCGCATCATTCACGCCTTCTTGAATTGCGTTGCGCTCGGCGAATTCGAAACCACCTCAAAATGGTGAGAGTTCCGTAATTTTTCCTGGAAAATTTTCTCCGTTTCTCAGAAAGTCCTGAGCTTTTTTCATCAGATTTGTAGAATGAAGCTTATTTATGTCGTTATATGGGATCAGCTTCTTATTTTCATTTTATATCGCCATATAAATCGGCTGTGAAGGCTAGTCAGTGCAAAGGATAATTTTCTTGTCGCTCTTTTAGAATCACCAAAATGTCTACTATCGATTAATTACTAGAATCCGTTGTCAAACCATTCACAAAGACCAAGCGAGTAAAATTGCGTTTCAAGTGTGAAACGTGATCTTATTTTAGCTGATGCGACGCTCTAAAAATAAGAATTCTTCCGAGGTAAATATAATAATGTGATCGCCGCTTTTCAAACTGTTGAATGAGTACTAAAAGTGTGAAGAATAGACGATGAAGGCCTTGGCCCCAAAAGGTTGAGAGTCGGTTGCAATGAGGAAATAGTACTATCTTTTCTTACCACTGTGAGAAACTGTTCTGTTTAGTGGTATATGCATACGAGCAATCGTTGTTGTGTCTCGGCTATTACCCTGACATGTGGTATGAAGCGGCATCTGTTTCTCCAACAGGCTGGCAAACAGCTCGAAGAAAAGAGAGATGTCAAACTTGCCCAACAAATGACAGCTGAAGCTATGCGTAAGTTCAAATGTTTGAAGGGCATCTGGCAATCTCCTACCCGCTAAGCTTACTCTGATGTTACGTTCTAGAGCTGTTTGATCGAGCGATCTCTGGGTTGATGAAACACTCACAGTTGCTCTACTTTGCATACGCTGATTTTGAGGAAGAACGAATGAAGTTCGACAATGTGAAAAGATATACGATAATCTGCTTGCCATTGATCATATTGATCCGACCTTGGTATGAAATTATCCAACATTGAATGACATTCATGTCATCATGCTTAAGTTATTGCTTTAAGACGTACATCCAGTTGATGAAGTTCACTCGTCGTACCGAAGGGGTTCGGCAGCGAGACTCGTATTAAGAGAGCTCGCGAAGATAATCGTTGTCGACATCACGTGTTCATCGCCGCTGCTCTTATGGAGTCTACTGCAGTAAGGTATCATAGTTTCATGGCGTTTAAAAATAGTCAGAAACCCTTCAGCTAACCTTTCGGTTCAATTCCGTTGGTAGCACGAATTTCAAACCTATCTCCTACTGCTCGACAGAAGTTCTCATAGAGGAATCTTAATAGTCATTCGAAAGCATAAGTCTTGAACTATCCGTATACATAACCGATGTTTTGGAAAGACCCTCTACGACGCTGAAAAATTTGAAATGAAATTATATTTCACCAACGCAAATTTGTCGCGGACAGAGCTCTTTCTTAAACTATTAGTAATCATTTGATAGAAGAATGTTTGCTGATTCCAACTCTAGGCTTATTCTCTGGAAAGGACCGTTCTCTGTCAGTGGAGCAGGGAAAATAAGTTGAATGCACATATGCGAGCAAAGTGGTCTTTGGCCAATCCACGGGCAGCTGGGTGAGGCGGCAATGGGGGTTGGCGCAATATCGATCGACTTTTGAGCGGCCTATATGCAGGTGCAATCTTTGTTAATCGATTAGGAAATGGTTTCTTTGCTTTAAGAGAAACCCAGAACAAACATAACTCGGTACAAAAGACTTGACTATTTATTTGCCTGAACACGGAAATCAGTCTTTATAGAACACTTTGATGGATCAGGAGGGTAGAACGTCTATGTGTCTAAGACGTTAAGATACTACGAGATTTCTCTACACGTTCATATGCCCGAAAATCGAACGATCATCGCGTTATGACCATCTGGCTGCCTCAGCCAACGGCGTATTGACCATAGACCACCTCGCTCGCGTATGTGAATTTAGCTGATTTTCCCTCACTAGAGAGAAACGGCCTTCTCAGGCTATAAGCGCAGAGTTGATTCAGTAAATTTCATGCTATTGTTGATAATAAAAAGTCTAGAGAAAGGGCTGAATCTGGCGATAAATATGCGTGTGTGAAACAAAATCTTGTTTTAAGTTTTTCCAGCATCATAGAATGGTCTTTTCAGAACACTGGCCACGTATGCGATTAGTTCGAGATTCAAGCTTTCGATTGATTAATGACAATCTTTATGAGAACTTCTTGTCGAGCGTAGGGTTTAGGCTTGAATATCTGTCCTATCAAACGGAATTGAACCACCCTTTCTTCAGTACATTCTTATTTTTCATTCAATCTGTTGTCTAGGATAAAGACGTGGCTATGAGGGTATTCGATCTTGGTTTGAAGAAATATGGCGATGAACCGGAGTATGCGTGCGCTTACGTTGACTTCTTGACACACTTAAACGGTATTTTTGGTTCTCCAATGCGCTGATATAGTGTTATATTAGGTTGACGGAAAAGTTCTTACACCCGCTGAAATCTAAAGTTTATACATGAATTTAATCAAACCCAAGTGTAGTCATTCTTCAAAATAAACATCATCACTATCCACAATCTTCTACCAGTGATCAGCAAGCTTTTGGATCTGCTCGAATCGTCATTTGCTAGGCTTTGAATCAAAGAACTCACATGCCTCTTCAACTTAATATAAAATGTTTCAAATCGGCGTCCACGTAGGAAGTGTTCCATTGAGCAGGCGAGTACCCGAAATATGATGGCACAGCATGTGGTCTTAGGCTGGATGCAGGCAGTAAGACTCGACTTCCTTCAATTCATCAAACTTTGTCTTAGTCCTTTTGCTGTGTGAGGTATAGCATTGTCTTGCTGAAACAGCGCGCTTTCTACAAATCAATTGGGGATACTTTTGTTCAGCTAATCGTGGACTCGGTTCAACTAGCGCTGCCTTGGGAGTTTTTTTTATGAAAGTTTTCCTGAGATAATCCCATGATTTCACAACAACTGATACTGTGTAAAGGTGACATAAGGTTCTAATTTTTTGCTGGTGTTAAAGAGCTTTTTCTTCAACCTAGTAAGTATATATCCGGTAAGTAGACTGATATGCAAAACTTTAAATTTCAGACCGAAAATGAACCAGTCTTTCCGAGAGCGTGTGCTAGTATCAGAGAGTGGTACCATAACAGGAGGCTCCGTAGCGCAGTGGTTAGCTCACCCCGTCGGAAAGGATGAAATACTGGTTCATTTTCCGTCAGAAATTCAAAATTTTGCGTACCAGTCTGCATTATCAAGTTTGTTAATATCTAATTATAGAAGATAATAACACTCGAGTTGTGTTTGAGCGTATCCTTACTTCTGAAGCCCTTTCGCCCGAAAAATCGTCGTGAGTAAATTTGTGAAACTTAAGCCAAATGCAGTATTATCTACCTTTACAGAGGAGCGTTTTGTTTAGTGATATTTGGGATCGATATTTGGAGTTTGAATCTCTTGTGGGTGATTTGGCTAGTACACTCAAAGTTGACGAAAGGCGCAAAGCTGCTGTTACTGGTGGCAGAGACGAGGGAACAACGTTAATGTTGATTGATAGGTGAGTTCCTAAGATGTCTCGTCTATGATCATAGTTTGAGCCATTCTGTATAGTACGAGTACTGTTGTGATTCACTGAGTTTTTCATTTCCAGATATCGATTTCTTAACCTCGTTCCGTGCACATTGGACCAGTTGAAACTCATGGGTTATAATGTAAGCAGATGATTGTAACGCGCTTTTCTTTCTACTTTAGTGTGCATGCCCATTGTAATTGGTATAGAATTTAGGAATTAGGGATTCTTGTACGCCTCAGGTTTTCTTTTAAAGTGATGTACAACTAAATTCGATATTCAGAAGGCGAACACTGGTATGATTGGTGGTATGACGGGCGTCTCTACAGGTTCATTGATGGCACCACAACGGAATTTGCCGACCCCACAAGCAGCGAGTGTGGTAATGGGTGGCGCGTCAAGTGTGCAACTTGAAATTGGCGGGTAAGTTCCTTCAGTTTCTTCTTTATCTCTTCATTCCTAATTGTTCTTTGCCACTTTTGAGGTATCCTCGTCCTGATATTGATCAAATGATTCCTTTTAAACCAAAGGCGAACAGTGCGGCATCATTCCATCCCGTACCTGGTGGTGAGCGTTTATATAAACATCATTGTTTCATCTTTATGGCTAATCTACACAATGAAATCTTTTTAAGGTGTTTTTCCTCCTCCACCTGCTGTTGCGGAGCTTATTTCACTACTTCCACCACCGTGGGACGTTCCAAGGACCGTTCGTTTCCGTGGATCTCTTCATAGATCACCTTAGCAAGACGCAGCTGACCATTGGTGAGTTTATCTTTCTATATTAACTTCTCAATTCATATTTTATGGAGTGATGTCTTCTTGGATGTCACTGATATAAAAAACTTTGTGCTGACAATTTTGAAATGTAGCAAATTCACTGCGGATTAACTTTTGTGAATATAAGTCAGCCTCAGTATTCTATCTCACCAAGCATCTTGTACTGCTTAGTTGCGAAGAAATGCAGTACCTTTACAAATCATGATAGAGGATAAACTTAAGCTTGAAGAATTATTTGCTTTCTGCGTTCATGAGTCGCTGTTAACTTTTGTTTATTCCGTAGTGGTCTGATCTGTACAAGTGTGCATACAGACATATGCAGGAGTTCGTTTGTTCACTGAATTATATGCAATTTGGTGACTGAAAAAGGATTGAAATGGATCGTTCGCCTTCAACAAGCAGCATCATCCCATGCAAAGCTCCTTGCTCACAGAAATAATGGAAGAATTTAGAGAATGAGTGCTTCCGACTGATGTTTTTCTTCTTATGTTCACGCATCTTTTTCTGATTCTTCCAAATCAGGATACACGCCACCGAACAAAAAGTGATGTGTAAGCATCTATGTTTCAAGAGGAATCTAGTTCGATGGGTGTCACATACGTTCTTTTATGAGACCCATAACTGAAGAAGTTACGGGAATCTGTTCACGTAAAGAGTGAAAGGTCGACAATCAGCAATTGTACCACGATTTTAACGTTAACGTCATGTCAAGCGTTAACAGCTGGAGGAAAGCTTGCTATTTGTAAACAGCTGCTAAAAAAACCGCACTGCTACTGATTAACTTGGTTAGATAAACGTAACCAAATTATTTTGCTATACTTATTTTGGTGAGAGATCATTGTGGCGAATGGTGGACCTTTGTTGAATTAGGAAACTTGAAAGAAATTTGATCAGGTAGTAAAGAAGAGAACACCTAGATACCACCATGTGGACCCCACGATTTTGACACATTGTTGTGCACTTCGGAACCTGAATCATACATAAGGTATGATAAAGGTGGCCAATGTCACCCGTGCTCTTTTGTACGCGATGGAGCTTAGTGCATCTCGTTCCACTTCACTAATTAGAAAAATCTCAGGTTCTTACATAAGTAAACAATGAAAATTTGGAGGTGACGCTATTTACACCAAAGCTATCTGAAATCAGATGGGTCTCAGTGACGTTGTGCCTCTTAACCCTTTGACCTCCGTGGACCCAAGTCAGTGCGATGCGACACGACATTACACCGCCCGGCCGTCTAGAATGTAAGCTTCCGAGTACTTCTTAATAGTGTCGTCAGGTTTATTTAACTCTAGCGCGAATTTGTGGTGTTAATTGAGAGGATAAGCAGCATTGTCTTGATTCAATGGTAGGTCGCCGCGAATCATTGTGTTTGGCCTCTAGGCTCGATTGTATAACACCACAAACAAGCAGCATGAATTCACGCTTAAATATATCCGACGATACTATTAAGGACAATGTAGAAGCTCATATTCTGGACGACATAGCGCTGTAATGCTGTGTCGTCGCATTAAAATAGTTGGATAAACCCGACAAGGTTTTAAGAACTAATCGAAAGCTTGCATTCTAGACAATTGGACGCTGTAATGTCGTCAGTTTGTCGTATTAGTTTGGGTCCATGGAAGTCAAAGGGTTATTCTGGACTTGAATTCTTAGTCACCTAAGTCCACGGAACTTAAGACATTTTCTCCAAGAAAATTCTGGAGGTTAGCATTCTACGCACCAAGGGTAGGTGAAAACGTCACGCGCACTTTGTCATGCGTTCGTTGAGAGGGAAATTTTGTGCTTATTCTGTACAAGCTTTTTTAATACTTGTAGTCTGACCAAACTTCTTCCGTTAAATGCAAAAATCCTCGCGATTTTCAGGCCCTGTGGTGGATAAAAAAGTAAAGCTTGAGAATGGTGCAATGGTTGGTCCACTGAGAGTAGACGACGTTCGAAAAGACATGTACCAGCTTCTCGCCACAACTCCTGATCCTCGTTTTGTACGTTTCGTTCTTTCTGCATTCTTTTTACCATGAATAGCAAATTAGAAGTGATCTATGGAGATAGATAATGAGTTTTCCAATGTTTCAGGTTTCTACGCATCTTATGGATTATCCATCCACTACTATTACCTCGACTACAAGTTCAAAGAGAAAGCGAGTGGAATCGGGAAGTGATGATGAGTCTAGGGGAGTCCCCACAGATATTTACAAACGTAGGATGGATATGAAAGCCATGCAGCACTGAATGTACATGTTGATTATGTATTACACTGTTCGGAAGTTAACGCAGGATTGTCATTCTGTATCTTCCGTGATCTCAGGTCTCAAAAAATCTGTTAATCGAACCAAATACATCTGAAATCCAAACATCTCGCCAACGAGAATCATTTGCTTATTGTGATTATTTAGAGCTGTGCAGCTCTTGAGATGCCAATTTCTAAAGTTATCTGACTAGTTTTTGATAGTTGTAACCTCGGCTCCATTTCTGAAGCATTTTGGAGAAGAAAGTTGTCAATGTGCTTGAAGAAGTGGTCACTAGCGAGAGGTTCGGCTAATATGGTGGATGAGGCAAAATTTAGTGGCCTAGCTGATCGACGTTATAGCATCAACAGTGCGTCGCGCGCCTCCACGTTTTCATAGAGAAATTTCAGTCTTTGTATCTGACGGTGGTCTTCTATTTCCAATTTTCCTAGAATGCTCTGAATAGGTTCAGATGCGTACACTAAGTTTTCTGCAAATTGTGGAACTGTTGTGTTTGAATTTTTCCCTAAAAAGCTTCATGTTTATTGTTGTGAATAGAGGAAGGACACCGCTATAATTTTAAAGTCGAATTCTTATGAAGAGATTTTTTAACTGGATAACACCTCCATAGCCTCATACCTAATTTGTCGGGCCTTTTCACTATTTACATCCGAGTTTAAATTCTTAGAGGAAGATTTGTTAGAATTAGCTTTTGGCATATAAACTTCTCAACCCATAAAATCTTTTGAAGACTTGTGTTATAGTTCGATTATTCAAAGCAAAAGTGCATAACGCAAGCTTTTTAATAATGTGTAGTGCAGCGTTTGAAAAAAAGCCAATGTTGGGTCGCAAGGAGAAGAATTAAAACTGCAATTTCTCCACTGGTCTTTGAACACGTATTAGATCATTGTTTTCTTTTGTAAGATTTTTGTCTATCTCTATAAACTTTCTAGCCACATCCGTATCTCTGCTTATCAATGAAAAATGTGCAAATGTGTAATGATAGGTTTTATTCCGTCTATTTTGTCTGAAATAATTCTTACAGCATGCATTTGAGCAATTATTGTATAATTGGCCCCTCTTTGAATAATTGTTTTGGATTTTGGATAGTCACCTTTTCTCCAGTAGTGTCTTTCTAGGAGAATGGTAAAGTTATGATAGGTGTTAGTGATGTTAAATCGGACTATCATTTTTCAAACGATTCGGGACAATTTTATACTGGCCTACCCTCCAATTGCTGTTGATACATCATGAAAGATATGTGCACTTGTGTTTGTTACTCTTGTATAAAAAAATCCCTTTTTTCATTCCCTTCTAAATCCCGATGCATTTTTTGTACTATTTGATTACACACCTATTTTTTGTGTGTCAAAATGTGCTTTTGGACACATATATTTCACCTGAAATGAGATAGAAATTGTTTCAAATTTTGGCACTGTGACAACGCTAGACCAACAAATTGTAGATGTGGGTCCACCCCTATGTGGTTTCCCATATTGTGGCACCATATCCGACTTTTGTATCCGTAAGGAAATTTTGTATTAAGGATCATAAAGCAGTTATGCCATTCGTGGCAGAGATATCGAATCATGTAGATGTGAAGCAACAGTTCAGGTTTTCGATGGGAAGGTTGGACCTGAGCGTGTTCTACTCGTGAAACTGGGTTGCGATTGCCTCATGCGTTTTGTATGTGCGTCGTTCTGCTGTGCTAATATACGCATATTTTAGTTCTGCTCGTAAATTCTGCCAATCATGCGATTATATGGGTAGAAAGTACGCTGGAGGCAGAGTGGTCGCCTTTGACCGACAGGCTGTAGCCTGTATTTTCTGTCGTCCCGTTGATCGTCGAGTGACTCGAGCGGGTAAGAGCAACACTTCCATTTTTCCCTATCGCGTGCAAGAGCAGCCCAGTGGGTCCCCCTTGCTCTAGGGATTCGCTGAGCATCATATCTTTCTTCTATAGCTTTCGCGGAGAAATCGGGCCAACGGGACGGTGGTATTCCTGCAGAGTGCTTGTATCCCGAGGAATTCAGTCGGTAACGGCTCTCGTCCATCGGTTGTCGTTGAAGCGCATCACGTGTCCGGCCCACCCTATTTTCGATTTCCTGGCGATTGTTGATCTTCGGTTGTTGACGTAGGTCGGAACTTCAGATCCTTTCTCTCATTTGCGAGATACGAGATACTCCTAGCATCGACCTTTCGACTGCGTGTTCAATAACGCCAATTGATCTTTCATCTTGCTTACGTAGCGACCATGTTACTGCTGCGTACATTAGGGCAGGGATAATCGTCGAGTCGAAAAGGTAGGCACGAAGTTTGGATGTTCTTTGTCCTCTTCACTACATATTCGATGCTCTCAAACGTTCTCCAAGCCGCTAGTTTCCTCGTGCTCAACTCTGGATCTACCTCGTATATCATGTTGATTTTTCGACCTAGATAGACGTAACTGGAGCATTCGGCGATTTTCGTTCCGTTGCACGTGAACGGGGCATTCAAAACCCATCCGTTCCTCATGAACATCGTTTTCGTTAGATTCAGATGAAGACCTATCTTTCCCCACGCGTTGTCGAAATTGATCAACATTCGTTCTGCTTGGCTGATGCTTGGCGTTATAAGGACGACATCATCAGCAAAACGAAGATGGTTCAATTTTTGACCGTCAATTTTCACTCCCATATCGTCCCATTCAAGTGTTCGCTTAGCGTTTTGGAGGGTGGCAGTAAATAATTTCGGCAAAATTGCATCGCCTTGTCGAACCCCTCTTTTTACGTCGATGGTGATATTGTTGTAGAATGGAGATATTTTGGTCGTGAAATCTTTATAAAGCTCACGAAGGGTCATTATATACTGAGTAGGAATGCCCTGGTTATCCAGAGCCTATGTAACCGCTTCTGTTTCCACTGAATTAAAGCTTTCTCCAGATAAATGAAAGTGAGACAGAGCGGCTGCTTGTGCTCTCGTGAAACTTCAGTGAGTCTTGTAATCGTAGGAAATGGTCTATGGTACTAAACGCTCTTCTGAATTCTGCTTGTTCGCATCACTGTCCTTCGTCTAGTGCTCTGTCAATCCTGTTCAGGATGACTCGAGTGAAGAGTTAATAAACAACGGACAGCAAGCAGATTGGGCGATAATTGCCTATGTCGTGAAGGCCTCCCTTTATGAACAATAACTCGGTCTTGCTGGTTTTCCATTGAATGAGGACCTCGTGTTCTGACAGGTAGCGAGTGAAGAGCCGGGACAGGTTGTTGATGAGAACTGCCGGTAGGTTTTTCAGATGTTGTGGTCTAATCATGTCTGGACCGAGTGTTGATCTGTTCTTCATCAACAACGTAGCACGTCGGATTTCGGAAGGGGGGACCGATGGAACGACAAATTCGTTCTCTTTCAATTTATATGACGCTAAGAGGACATGGCTATCGAAGAGATCCGAGTAGTCCTGGTGGATGATTTTCTCCGTTGCCCTTCTTGAAGCTGTAAGCGTTCCGTCAGGGCATCGGAGTGCAATCATCTTGGTCTTATAATTGGCGAAGCCTCGTTGGGCTTTGCGAATTCTCTTCCCAGCTTCTGTAGCTTCTGTCATAACTGCTGCTCGTCTCTCTTTGAGACCTTCTCTTATCGCTTCTCTGAAGCATTTCGCAAGATCGAATGTAAGGTTTCGGTTGCCTATAGCTCGTGCGTTTCCACGTTGACGTATCAACTTGAGTGTCTGCAGAGACAAGCGTCTCTTCGTGACGGTAGGACTCTCGGCTTTCATAGCGCTAACGTAAAGATATTCAGCGAGCCGATCGTATTCTTCATCAATGTTGTCGACAACGGTATCTTTCCACGAGCCGACTAATGATTTGAATACATCCCAGTCTATGGTAGTTCTGGGACTTCGTTGTTTAAATTTTGCAGATTCTCTCCTTTCCGCGAAAAACGTAACGTTGCGTGAAGGAGGCGAAGGTCTGACCCCGTGTAAAACTTGGAAACAACACCTACATCAGTCAGGCAAAGCCTTCGATTTACTACGATGTGGTCTATTTCGTTATGGTACTCTCCATTGGGGACTTCCACGTCCATCGCTGAAAAAGAGGCTTTTGGAATTGCGAGTTACCATGGATGGTTTGGGTTGCCATGATAAACTCAGATAGCCTCTCAGCCTGTTCATTCCATTCTAGTCCGTGGGTCCCAATGTGACATTCTTCAGACGTCCTTCTAGGTCCACTTTTCGCGTTGAAATCTTAAACAAGGACCTTGAAGAAGGTATGGTATTCTTTGAAGAATTCTTAGAGGTCCGTATAGAACGCTTCGACTTCCTCTTTGTCATGTCTTGATGTTGGTGCGTAAGCAACGAAGATGGTCGAAGCCGGCATTGAACCAACCGTAATCGTCCGATACGGCGTGTTGATTGTTCAAATGAATCGATGTTCACGGTCAAAATCGGTTTGACGAGGAAGCCAACGCCGCCAACACATCTGCTATCGCATGTTCCAAAAACAGTTCTTCTCCGGTGTCATGAACAGCGTGAAAAGGATGGCGCCTTCTCGTCTCAGCCAGGCCAATGTCGTACCTTATCCTTTTTGCTTAAATCAATAGATCTTCCACAGCGAATTTGTGAGCAAGGGTTCTTTCATTGTAGACACAAATCGTCATTTTAGTCCGTTTCGATTTTGGCAGCCTAGTTTAACCCTGAAATTTTAGCAGCCTCTCCGTACTCGTTCTACCTGACAATGCCGTACCAGGGGCTCTTTCGGGATTAGCAGAATGAGGCTCATATTTGTTACTGTTTCTAGCATTTTGATACCCAACGTATCGCTTACTAGGCTCTGAACGAGGAGGGGGAGGGGGGAAGGGGGTTGGGTTCTTACGAGTGGCTTGTCTGTCTCTCTTGGAGAAACGGGAGCAACTAATCTGTTGGAGGCGACTCTTAAGCACCTCCCATGTACTTCCCAGCCGCTTTATTGTAGGCTTTTGACCGATTTGACTCGTATAAATAGAGTTTTGTCAAAGTGGCGCTGCAGAAGCAGGAGCTTATCCACCGAATCCACCTACGTCTCTGGAAGCACACAGTCGCTCTTGGTTCGCGTTTAGTTTCCCTATCGACCACCTGGGACGCGCCACGTGCCCTCGCGATTAACCGGGCGAGATCCCTCTAAGAGGGAGGTCCGTGGACTGGTAGGCTATATGCGCATAATAGGTGAGCCCAGCTCATCAGGGATGGCAAGCCTCAGTGCACTACTGGAATAGTTGCAGTTACCCATGGTTGCACTCGTGCCGAAACTGGTAGAGGTAAATCATCTCATCCAAAGTATGTGGTAGTATTCCTAAGACATATGTTTTCTCTGTGATGCTAATCGAACGGAACGGTTGTCGTGTTTCCATGATAAGTATCCTGTCTAGCTCTTGTCCTAGGTAACTACAGTAAAACCACAATAGTTTCTAAAATACGAGCAAGTCCCGTAACGTGTTGTTTTCGTGACATGACTCAAACTACTGCTGTACCTTTCAGAGGCACTGTTGTTGTATACTTCACACGGTACCGTACCCTAGCGTAAAATAAAAATAGACATTAGGTAAAAAATGAAGTGGACCGATTAGTGATCTGCTTTACAACCATTCGTTCGATTTGAATGAGCAATCGAACAGAGATATAAAACTTTACTAACTAGAAAGAACTATTCGGTGGTAGATTCTAAAGTTGAAGTTTTTTCAGAGCTTTTCCATAACTAACGAAAATATTGCGCAATAGAAAATTCAAGCTCATTAGCAGCAATCCGCGTCCTATTGTGAAATTTGGATATTGTAGTTGGATGATGACCCTTTTGAGTAACATAGACCTAAGGAAGGGCCGATTGTGTAAACGTTAAAAAAAACGCGAATAGCAAAGAGAGTAAAACAAAATCCACAACCCTTTCTATGAAGGTTATCACAGTTAGGTTTCGTCGTTTCATCTACTATAAGATAGTAGAAGAAAACGATTGAGCACAACACATAAGATGCTCCATCATCCCACTATTGTTTTCAGTTATTTATAAGTGGCACAATATTGGTGTCAAACTGACATTCAGTCATATTCAGTCAGTGAGTGATTGAGTAATCGTCCTGTGACGATCAATCAGTCAAGATCATGTCATTGGCAGCAGATTTTATGCATAATAGGATACCCTTCGAGAAAGCGTTGTGTATGAGATTGAATCTCATGTTGAACCCAGTGACCTAAAACGGCCATCAGCACTTGCCTCCCTTATAATCTTCGGTAGCAAAGCTAGTTGCTTCGTGGGGTAAGAACTGTTTGTTCTTGTTTTAGCCGGAAAGGTGTTCACTAACAAGACATCTGTCAATAATTGACTGTTTAATATTTTGCTTTTTTGACGTCGCCGCTGATTAGTTACAAATACTGGTTATCTTTCCTATTCGTAAAATTCTCTTTTCTAGTTATTAATTGTATGCTAACAGGAGCTCGAATACTCAAATCAGGTGGAAAATTTCGTTGAATATAATCAAGAAAGCCTGTGAAAGTTGCATTCACCTTCCGTCAATGCATGTTGTTGACGTCCTGAAGTGACCCTCACTGGCATTATAGTTGTTCACTGTCAGCTAATTCCCTCTCTGTCAAAGTGACCGATTTTCAGTAAGTCACCAGTTTTTCTTGAATTGGCTAGTATCTAAGCGTGACAATAAGCCATCTTACAGTAAATGTATAGAATATTTTTTTGCAAAAGAATTCGAAATCTGATTCAGTATCCAGTGCACAGAGAGACGACGCTTGAAGTAGTGTAAGGATGATGTTCCAGAGAGTATAGAAGTTGCTCTTCAAAACTTCAACAGCTTCAGATAGTACTGCTAATGTTCTCTACTGCGTAAGAATGTAAATTTGTCCAATGTGTTATTGCAAACTGTTCCATTTTTTGAAGAAATTTCAAATTAGGATCCACGGTAAGTCCGAAATTTGTTAATCACACTTCTGATACCGAAAAGCAGCACTGCTTAAGCGAACTTTGACTACTTGTGGTGGAAAGCTATGGGTACTGTGGATTTGAATTCATATTAAGCACACACACGACTGCTCACGCGAGAAGCTGGTAACAACATAGTGCTCTTTCTCTCTGCGGCCTTCGTCCAACGTCCAATATGAAAAACAAGGAAGGTTCCGTGGCGAAACACCTTGTCGCTCAGAAATTCGTTGAAATTACACGAAGTCGCTTATTCATATTCAGTCAGCGTTAATAAAAATGTCATAAAATGGTTGTTGATTTCACATGCCCGACTGTATTTCCGATTTGTCATGTGTGATGAGAAATTCCGCTATGAGAAGTCATAATGCAATGGAGTTGTTTGAAGAAATTGAAAAAGCTTGCTATAACCTAATCACGATTGTAACACAACACTCATGATGACATAATATTTCCAGGAAAGTCTTAAGCCAAGGATCTTGACCAGTGGTCAGCCAAAAATTCTTAGACAAGTAATCACATGGTAGATAATAAATTTATAAGGTGCATAATGAAAACCGAATGTTAATAATATATCAATAAGACATGAAATCCAGGTATATAATGTCATTTCATGGAAAAATTTTTATATTTTTCAAGGACGTGCATAGTAGGAAGACGTCCAGTGTCACGCTGGCAACACATTCAGGATAATGTTGTCTGTCTATAATTAGTATTTCTCGTGTCTTACTGGGGAATCATTGTCCACAAAATAATTTTATCTCTCGAGAGGACCAAATGCAAACGATTATTAACAGAACCGCTAGCATCATTCGATAACAAGAAAGTTAACTGGCAACAAAACTCATGTTAAGATGAAGGATTCGGCGTCCATGAAGTTCCTTAAAATCCTGAAGTTGCCCTCGTGATGAATCGTACACTTCGCGGAGTTTAGAACATCCACACCGGAATGGTCCAATTAATGAATCATACAAATCGCGTTGTATAGCATGGAACCCATATCTGACATGTATAGCAGCACGTAGAGCCTAGTAATGTATTGAATCAATATGTCTCAACTCAGAAGACTGACTTTCATCAAACCTTGGCATTTAAACTGAAGAGTGAGAAGTGGATAGAATCAATTAAACTAATTTTCGTTCACCCTTGAGCGGGGCTGCTACGTCTCAAAGGCGAAGTTACCGAAAGGTTAGCCACCGATTTGGAAAGAGACTTATGTCCTTGCTCATAGAAAAGTCAGACACTTTATTTTTTCCCTGATATTTCGCTAGAGAACTACAACATATAACCGAGTGTTTATCTTCTAATTTTTGAATGGCCATCAACTGCATCATAATCAGTAGTGCTCAACCCACCCCTATCGTCCCAAAAATGGAGAAGCTCTCCGGTCATTGCAAAGGAACATAACTCAGCACATCGGAAATGGAGTACCATTGATGCTCCACAAACTGAAAATTCAGCGAGTATAAGTGTAGGAGGAGGATGCTCCTAAGCACTCTCGCAATCATTGTTAATATTCCCGGAGATTAACAAACCGCCCACTTGTCTACGAATCAAACACAGCAACGCCGGTTTTTTGATACACGTTGAACTCGATGGCTCATGAACCTATGGTGTAAGGAACATTACAGAGTTACAGGAAATCTATGCTTTGTTCCTGTTAAGATGCAATATTGCTGCTACACAATCGCTTATTAACCTGCCAATACACTTGCTTTCGATAATTGAAAAAACTTAACCATATATGTTGAATACATCATGTTATATATATATATATATATATATATATATATATATATATAATGTAATATATATTATGCATAATATGATAATATAACAATATTTATATTATATGTAATATAATGAAATACTAATATATATATATATATATAATATATATACTCTATATGATTCTAATAGCTTGATATACTTATAATATAACAATTTATGTTATAGTTTTGCAACAGGTAGTAGCTATTCTAGTGTGCAGTTCTCATTTCGTTGTAAAATGAAAACTCGTATAATTTGGGCGCAAATCTTTGGGTTTCGATAACTTTTTATTGCAACCGACAAAGCATTAAATAAGTTGAGACGTTAGGACATTATAGGTGAGATGTGTTTGTTGGTAGATATGATTTTTAGATGGTCGAATAAGATGGAAGTGCGAATAGATTACTAGATTCAGAAATGAACTACGTCAATAATGAGCAGTCTTGTTTGGTTTTTGACAAAGAAGTCGCAACATGACTCGATAATCTTACACTTGCAAGAGTCTCCAAAGAAGGCAGAATCCCCTGAACGTCAGGAGGTGCTCTCTCCGTTGAAGATGATTCTTTCAGTAGTTATGTGCGATTTTCTTCTACAAAAATACATTTGTAGTAGATTTCGTAGTGATATTACATCTTTTTGCAACGGCAAAGCATCTCAAAATACTATAAGAAAATCAAGCCACGAAGGCGGAATGTGATATTCTTGTCATTACCACAGCACGCAAATAAGATTTCTCGAGAATACAAGCTTACTGTTAGAATCACCTTCTTTCGATAATGCAAGCCTAATGCTAGAATCGCTTTTCACTATGATGAAGCAAATTGGAAGCCGTGTCAAAATTAGTGATAGGAAAAGCGATTACGTTGGAGCATCAGGTCTTGCCGGAAGGTACAGAAATCCTGCACTTCATAATATTGGAGTGAACAGAGATTAGAAGTAAGATCTACCTTTTTGAGAACGCGACTGACGCGATTCTGAGTGAAGGCTTCCTTACTCATCTTTCCAAGCTTTCTAAATTTCTGGTTAAATGTGGATGTCTATGGAACACCGGCAATTTCTCACAATTTCTTTGCGATGTGCAGACGAAACAAAGTTATTGTTACATAACTACACTGAACTCTCATTGTTATGTTGAAATCTACAATTTTCTCAGTGGTTTATTTCAATTCTCCGAATGTTTGTTAAGAGGGTTCGCTGAAAATCCTGACATGTTATCTTCTTGAAATAAGAAGTCAAACTCACTTATTCAGTCTCTAAGGTTTTGAAGTAAATAGGAGTGAAACAAATTAGAAATTTGAATTCCTATTCTTCAGAGTGCAAGCATGCCTCTGATAACAAAGACAGCTACCGTAGTGGTGCCATTTTAGCTAATTCACTTGCCGGCAGAAAAAAACTGCTTTATAGGAATGAGGCAGCTAAATGAAGTTGTACATGCATTTGGGATTTTTCTCAAAACGACGCACTAAGGCAATCGTTGCTCGTCGTATAGAAGCAAAGCTGGAAACATCGGCTGGCACCATTTCCTTGTTTCAATAATTTGAACGATGAGGGCGGTGCTCAGTAATATTGAAGAGCGTACACTAGTTCACCACAAGCTGATTAGTAGTCAAAAGTCTTATTGACCAGTTTAAAAAGCTGCTATTAAGACAGCGCCGACTTATACATGTCATTCTGAACGCCTTTTACTCCGAGTTCTACAACTAGAAAGTTGTGATCGTAAGGCAGTATGTTAACGATAATTGTGCTACTCGAAACCTAATAATTGTTTCTTATCTGTTTTGCAATCAACAAATCAAAGGCGCCATTAGCTTGTGGATTCATCGGCTCTGCTAAATGTGTATGAACGCCGAATAATACTGAATAAGTAATAATGTGCTGTAGCAGTATCATTTCATTCAAACTAGACAGCTGCGCTACAGCATTTTCCTTGGACTTTGAATACAATACTGCATACAATTTGGCAAAAATCACGTACTGCTTCTATAAAAGTGTTTCGTCGAAGACTGTGAACCGACATTTCGAAGGTCTCGCTCACTTGTCAAAGTCACACGCCGCACTGCCCACCCCTACATAGTAGAGAAGCGGACCCTTCCCTATTCTTCCGATCTCCAAAACGCACGTAAGCCACTAACGTAATAAAACCTTAAAAATAGCTGGATCAGCCTCTGATTATAACAGAGTCTTCGAAAAAAACGAGTTTTCAAAATCAGTCGAATAAAGAAAATGTGAACCGAATTGTTCCGAAACGTAATTTTTAATGTGGATTGCTTAATAGTATAAGTCAGTTCACTATGATGATACCTCATTTTCCCTTTACTTTAAACTTTCAGCGAAATCCTGTAGCTTCTGTTTGACATTCATTCAACTTTTCCGTCAACAAAGGTTTTTTCGTATGCGTGCTAAATGTGGATGTGTGCAACATAAGAACGGGCACAATATATCTTTCTCAAATATTTGCTATCAAAAATGTTTCGCAAATATCCTTCTCCGCTTTGTCGTTCGATCTCTTCCGCTACAGATTTGCTCCTGAGAATACAACTGTGGTTTTGAAGCGTTTTAAATTGCAAATATTTTATTTCTGGGATAATCGCTATTCTATATCGCAGCATCAGAGATGAGAAGGCGGGAACCAAATTTTAATTGCGATACTTGAGAAATAGGTCCATTCACTGAAATCCCTGTTGTAACGGTCTCTTATCCTTGAGACTTTCATAAAGTCAAAGAGCTGCCAGGGCGATATCACTCGTGAATGCGTGCTGAATACCGAATTCGTTGTTGCTTTCTGAATGGTCTAATAAAATTCATGGACAACTTGTGCTCAGCTGAGTTTCAGATTCTGTAGAAGCGAAAATGCATATGAAATCACTTCTGATTGGTCCCTTTACGATTTCCATGGCGGCTATAATCATGACAGCGTTCGGATGTGGAGTGGTGCCTGCAGGTCAAGGTGATAAATAGAAGACTGTTGAAAATATTTGGATCTTAGATGAAACTTTGCCAGTCCTAATTTAGATGGACATATTTAACTCTCCATCAATACCCAAGAGTTATAGTATTTTGATGCTTCTAGTGCAACAATTTTGAATTCGAAATAAGAAAAGAGGAAGAACCTAGAAAATTATCTAACATAGTGGTTTGATATTTGATTATTCAATAGAAAATTGCGAAACTTCGTTGCAGCGGGTACCAAGACATTCACCGTCAGCGGTTTCACCGTGCCTATCAACATGGCTTACTCTACAGACTCTGCAGTTGCTGCTCGGGTCCCTGGTATTGCAACTAGCGCGGCTGGGGCTAAGGGGTTTGTACAGCGTCTTGTAATGCAAACAGTGAGTTTCTAACTTTATACTTCATATTTCTTTCATAAAAACTGGAAGGCATAAGAAGTGGGCTCGATTTCCAAGCATTTTTTTCTTTTTAGTCATAAAATGACTGGTAGAGCGCTACAAGACTTCAATGAAAATAATTTTATATAAGCCTCTTAGAGTGGTAAAAAATTTGTTCTTTAGGTCTTCGACGTTCTTGAAAGCCAAGGGCGCAGCGCACTTTTACCTGAGGCTGTAATCTCGACCATTTTGAGTCAACTTAATGTTAGGACCAACTACGAGCCATTAAATTGCCAGAAAGTTGTTCTTAGCCTAGCAGAAATGGGTAGGTTCTCACTATTTAACATCTCTTTGAAAACTTCTAGGCATATGTATCATAGACATCAAAAAAAGCATAACTGTGTTTATTACTCTCTAGAGAACAGAGGCGAATAGAAAATATCTCTGAAAATGAAAAACTTTTAAAACGGGACAAGACCTGACGCCTTTGAAATGCGCTTTTTTCAAATGACTTTTCTACATCTTTTCCGAGAATGATGCTCTATTCAGTGGTGTATAACAGCTCAGAGCGTTTCAAAAATCAGTAAAAGTCATTGTTGAAAACTGCCACATGCTTTTTCTAGATTTTTGTTGTAATAGAAAAAGGTATCTTTCTGGGACTCATGACTTGTTGCAGTAATGAGAAGTGATCCACCGAGCTGCATCATCATGAACGCCATAGTGACCGGAATTTGCACTAGTATGAATGTTGCCGCAATGGCATGTATGAAAGCACCTGACATGATGGTGACAATAGCGACTATTAACGACACATATTCACAATATCAGGAACTCTCTCGGTCGCAATTGCGCTCCTTTTGTACAAGCCTAGATAATTTTTACAGAAAATCTGTTTAGACCACGAAATGTCATCATGGCGAATTGGTCCGAAGAGATGTGGCAAAGTGCACTGAACAGAGCGGTTCGAATGCTAGCATCGGGTCCATATGGTTCGAACTTCTTCACAGCATCGGCAACTGTCGGAGGAAACTGAACTTTGACTGCGAGGTGTTTCAGACAAACATTCGCATTCAACCTATTTTAGCCCTGCAGAGACAATAAACGAGTAAATCACTATGATTTGACTCGCCAAAGTAATGCAGTAAATTACATGAAGTGTGCAATATAATGATTTACGACTTACTGCTTTCTTCAGGAAGCTGCGAGATTTAGAAAGATCAGAATGAAATTGGATTTCGCAAGCGAGGTGCAGTTTTTGACATCGTCGCCGAGCCACCGCTGTAGCGGTTATTTGATAGCACAAATTTGGGTTACTCTGAAGATCAGTGTACAGTAACTTCTTAACATCGTTGTGCAGGCTTTTTTATTTCGTTCTGTAATGCTAGATAAACCCACTAATAAACTTAAACTCAAGCAGCCTTAGATTATAAGAAGCCTAAGCCTACACATGAAAAGCATGCGAACATGTCGAGGAAATTCTATAGTATCAGATTCATGTGTTTTTCTCCAGAATTTTCTCAAAGCAGAGAAGAAAATCAGATGTAATAACAAAATTTGCTTGCCACATATGAATTACTCTACGCGACTAGGCAACCGGAAATGCGCTCCGAGTGCCAAATCCAATCCTCTTTTCGCTACTACAGCGTAATAAAAAGTCCTATTTCAAAACGAGTATATTCTTGAAATTTTCAAGATTCAAGCTATCGCATGACTACTGGACTACCAAAACAATGGAAAACTCATTTTTCTCAAAAGGTCAAGCAGGGTGAGGGTAACGATATTCATCTAAGAGTAGCGACCTCAGCTAATCATCGCTAGACAGATCACTGAATCTTATCCATTGCTCTGCTTTGAAGAACCGGATTATTTCATCTTTATCACTTTATATTGCGTGGCAGCGGCGTCTGCAAGTTTGTTCTTGTATCCAGTGATGCACTTTCAGAATGAAATTCCAAAAACCTTGCAGACAGACTCGTATCATAAGTTTTGACATTAGAGCAATGAACATCAAATTTCATACTGTATTTGGATGTAATTATTATAAGCTATTCGAGAGCTCGAATCTGAGTAATGTGATGCCTCGACTGATTTTTGAAACGGTCTCTCCATAACACTGTAGAACAAAAAAAATCATGTTTTGCACTTGAACTACTTAGCCAGCCGCTTGAACTTTGTAACAAATTCATATCGCAATGTGAGCCGAAATAAAATTTTTAATTCTATCCGGAAATGAGAGGACAATGATAAACCGATCTCATTCGCTGAGCAGGGGCTTTTCATAGGGGAATAGTAACTAATCGAAAGCTGAGACTTCAGGCTGCAACCTCACGTCGCCGTTTTTTCGAAAAAGCGCTTTTTTAAACGTTCTTGCAGACGGAGATTTCTTGTGTTGCAGACCCGCATATTTCACGCCGGACAGTGCTATTGTTTTGGGCTATTAGTAGTCATGCGGTAACGTGACCGTTGCTGATTCCAACGCTGTACTTATAACCTTGAAAGATCGTATCTCTGCAACAACTCCATCAAAAATCTCCTCCGTAACAACGTCAAAAAAAGCTTTTCCGAAAAATGGCGCCGTGGGGCTGTAGATGAAGTTCCAGCTTTTGAATGGTTACTTACACCCCTATCAAAAGTCCCTATCCATTGAATGAAATCGGTTTTTGATTCGTTCCTCATAACCGAACACAACTAAACTTTGTACTCTTGAACGATAGGACAAAACCTCCTCAGCATCACCTATATACAAAAAACCAAGGAGTTTTCTTTGCAGAGGAGAAAAATTTCTGAATAAGTAAAGAAAATCGCGCGGCTGTCGTTGAATGGCGCACATTCGAGGAAGCAGTTGAAATCGGTGCACACAGCGCCATTAATTAATTGATTAATTTAATTTAATTAGAAATTTTTGCTCTTTCTCGAGAAATCTTTAAATTTCTGTATAAGAATTGTGGAGAAGACCCTGTTCTATCGTTATGTAAGTGCAGAACTCTTTTTGCTTCACCTGTCAAATAGACCTGCTGCAATGTGCAATCGACGAGCTAACTATTTCGACGGAGAAGAAGTTCCTTAACGCCGGCTGAAAATTCAAAGTTTGTCTACAAATTTGTTGAAAAACAGCAGTAAATATTCTTCATATTATATTCTTCATATTCTCCACATAACAGCAGTGATTCTTCTTATAGAAGACCATCGTTTTTCACAATCTTCTGTCAACGACCTACAAGCTTTCGAACCTGCTTGAAATAGCATCCTTGGGTTTCAAATCAAAAAACTCCTGACATGCCTCTTCAGCTTCATCGAATGTCTCGAAACTGCATCCACACGGGAAATGCATCGTTGAACGGAATTTGAACCATAATCGGGTGGTGCGGCATCTGGACAGCAAGCTGGATGCGTCAACACCTTGACTCCTTCCAATTCATCATACTTTTCCACACTCGTCCTTACGGTGTGAGCTGACATTATCTTGCAGAAATAGCACCCGTTTTCGAAGAATCAGTATCGGGTAGTTTTCCTCCAGTGCATCGTAGGCTTGCTCCAGCTGATCGCACTACGTTGCCGTGGGAGTTCCGTCATGAAAGTATTTCTAAGGTATTCCCATAAACTTTAAATCAACAATAGTGTGCGAAACAAACATAAAATTTGAATTTTTTGCGGATTTCGAGGAAGTTTTTCCTCAACCTAGTACTTTAAGTGCGAAGTATGGCTTTTTTTCTCTAGCACCTCTTTGAATAGACTGTTTCAAAACCAGTTTTAGCATCAAAATTGCCGAGAGTCACGCTATCGAATGAGTATTCATAGTCCATGTTTATTAGTGGATTTGTTATTTATTGCACATAGAGTAACTACTCCCGAATAATTACAATTTCCTTATTATTGCATTTTTCCTGCTATAACTCTCACCTGTGGTTGTTGCTATTTTGACTGAATCTTCTTAAAGATTTAGTTTGAGATTTCACACGAATTTATACTGTAGATCTATTTATAGACACAATAACATCACTTCCCAGTATACATTCTAGAAGCTCCTTTGTTGCAATTCCAGTGAAGTTTCGGTTTGCAGTCTTTGGTTTCTTGCCATCGCTTGTTTACCAGTGATCCTTTATGCTCGCACTAGCTATCGACGATGCGGCTTCTGTTTTCCGTTTGTGAGACTGTTTTTCATCGGTCCGTTTAAAAATGAGTCAAGAGCTCAGACGCGCTGATTTCCGTTGGGCAGTGGCCCGCTGATTTCGTTTAGGCAATGGCCCACTGACGTTCGTCTTTCCAGTGGGCTGCTGATGTCGGGTGGAATGATTCCGTGTCGTCTAGTATTCCAGTTAACCGTGCAATTTCGTATCTACTCGCTCAAATATATCGCCAGCAGCTTTTACTGTATTGTCGCTATTGCTATAAACAATTGTAATCCAAGCACCAGTGGTTCTCCGTAAAAGTCTCGCGTGGCAAACTCGTGCGAAGTCGAGCATTCTACTTCAGGTTACTCAGTAACTTTTCGGTGCTAAAGACTGACCCGAAGCTATCAATTGAACAGCCGATACACGAGCCCACAACTTATGACAACAATTAATAATACTATGTGCAGTTTATCTTCTTCGTCCGTTAGCTTCGTTGAACTTGCGAGAGAATTTACAAATTTGAACATTACTAGGAGAAAGAGTGCACTTTTCCTAGCCCAAATTTGATAAATGCGTTGTTGTTTTTCAAAGCTGTAACTCACAAAATGTGACGGTAAATAGCAACACCATAATTCCATCACTTAACTAAATGCGTCGAATTAGACAAGTAAAAATTGTTATTAACACCTCCTGCTGAAGGCTTAATCAATAAAGAAAGTATGATTGACTGGTTATGCCGAAGGGGGTGGGGGGAATTCGAAGGGAAGACGATATCTTAATTGAAAAGAATTGTAATACATTTCAAAACACTCGTTTTCCACAAATGTTTCAAATTCTCGCATATATATATATATATATATATATATATATATGTATGCATATATACATATATGCATATACATGTGAAGTGAAGCGCATATGGCGCACTGGTTAGAGGTGCACTGCCTCACGCACAAGGTCGTACGGTTTGACCTCGCGCTTATAGCTCACCAAGCCATCCATCCCTCCGGAGTCGCCAAATTGGTACCAGAGGTCTCAGACTTGTGTGGGATGGTAGCAATAGTGACTCGATACAGTGGTAGGCCACCTCGAGTCATTGTAAAGGACAGATATACATTCAGTCCCTTCAAAGGAAGTCAAAAATTGAAGACGAATACATGGTGCATCCCTCAGGGGTTGATCAACACCGAGAACTTTATCCTTTTTTTTATATGTGCATGTATTATGGCTTTCCTAGCATGAGTAAGGCTATTAAGAAAGATAAATTCTGTACACCGCAGTCCAAAACGCATGAGCATTTCTCGCTCATAGAAAGGTTGTAATCAGAAAAGAATATCTAAATCGATTATATTTCAAAAATTTTGCCATAGCGCTAATATGTTCATTTAGTGGCGATTCGAATGCGTACTACTGGAATGTTTTAGATGTCTTAAGAATGATTTGAAGTCTGCACAGTTTCAATAAAAGTTACAATCAGCCGAACCTCAAAATCAAGCACTTGAACCTTAATTATACGATGTAGGTGCATTTTACAAGTACAACTATACCAAAAATTATAAAATCAATATCAAGAAAAGGTGACAACAACTCGGAGCAGATACGAGGAGCATATCGATATGCGCCACTAATTATACAAACTCACCATGAAGAATAACTTGATATAAAACCTCGATTTACACATATTATTTGTGATTGTGGGCGATTTTTGTAGGACACTGGTAGAAACACGTCTCATTGGTGAAAGGTGTTTCCAAAACGCTAATCCAAAGAGAACCATTTCGACAAATTGATAAGCAGAGGCGACACTGTTTTGCCAACTGAGTAATAGTTAGGGAAGTGTTTGGTTTTCGAAAAAGTCACTTAAAAATGGTTGAGATCACTGCAGCTCATTAATTCATTATCATTTTATTTTCATTATTTCATTATTTTAATGATTACTAACAGCCTAAGAGCTGTGTCCGGCGAGAAATATGCACATGTGAAACAAGATTTTATTTTAAATCTTGCAGTCTTAAAGAAGGGATCTTTTTTTCGTACCTGGGCACGTATTGCTCTAGCCAGAGATTTATGCTTCCAAATAAATACTAAATGTCTGAAAGATAACTTTTATCCAGCGATGCGAACCTTCAAATAGTCGTGCATCATATTTGATTCACGTGATCTATTAGGGGTCAAAACTTCACACTTTGTCAAACATCCTATTTTTCACTAAGCAATCAATAGTCATTCCTTAGCTTGACGAATAGAGATTGCAGTGATAGACTTGATATCTGCTAAAGCCTTTCAAATAATACCAACGAAAAGATTATACGTTTCACTTTCATGGTAATTTTCCCTCATTTGGAATTTCACAACTGGTTCTGTTATTAGATATGAAGTAAAGTTCAAATGATGAATTCAGATGGTCTGTGACAAAAAGACAGCATATTACAAAAGAGACTTTATGAAGGTATTTTTAATAAGAAGAACGCTCACATGTCGTCCCAACTGCATTTTTCGATATCTTTGGGAGACGAACATATTTTGAAGAGATGGTGTGCAATCCTATCACTATCTATTATGAATGATCTTACTATTATTCTGGTCGCTCCAGATACTTCTTCATAATACAATCTACTCTCAAAGATTGGCATGTACAGATCGTAGATATCGACTTGTTTTCTCCTTTTGAGTATCACATCATTTTGAACACTGCTGAGTGATCACACCTTCTTTGACCACTCATTAACCATCTTTTCAGCAGTGTTCGCTTGATGATTTAGCACGGATGGCACAATAATGGTTGTAGTTACAAAAGTTTCTTCTTGTTCGAAACCTATTAAGGTCTAATTGACTCACTTTCTGCTTAGTCGACTACTTCCGGACATGAAACTTCAAGCTTAGTGAGTGGCGAGTGATCAAATTTTGAGCACTGTGAAATATGCATTTTCTAAGAGTGTGTGATCTAATTGCAAATATTTATGATATACGAGACCCTTTATTCAGAAAATATTTAGTTAGACAAACTCATTCCAATTCCAGTAGACCGAAGCACATGTGTTGCCTTGACCAAGTGCATAACAAACCTCTTGAAAGGCTCAAATTATAAGTTCTCAAATTACATTGTTTTGAGTGAGTGCTCTAAAAAACTTGAAATGAACAGCGATATTAGTCGAGCAAAACTTTCGCTTTATTATTAAGTGGTGCTATTTCGTGATGGTACCATCCGTTGTGAGACTCCTGTCTAGCGTTCACAGAAAGACTCCTAAAATGTGAGTTACCATAAGTAGTTTTGTTCGCCATGATGAACTTGAGCAGCCTCTCCTCTCCTGTTCGTTCCATTTCCATCTTCAAGAAATGTATACTTGAGCGCCCCTGTGTTGCTTGATTCAATATAGCGTTAGCGGATTTCAACACTACTAACCCAAAACTCATTTTTCGATATATCCGCACTGACATAGATCATACTCCTTCATGTGCAGCAGCATTACGTCATGGGTCTGATAGTCAATGATTAACGTTTTTTTATTGACCCGGCATGAGTGCTTCATATTTTCCCCACTGTTACGGTCGCACGAGGTTGGCAACCTTATCCCGCATACGTTTGATGATCTTCGTCACCTTCGAGCCGCTATAGATTTTGCAATGTGCTTCAGTCATAGTACTGTATTTGATCCTATTCATTCTCAATCTTTTGTTACGTCTATCCCTGTTATCCTGTTTTACCTAGTGCCAAAAGGAGTCAATAATGGAAACATTTCTGAAATATAAACCTGGATAATCTTTTGGTAACTTTCCATTTGCAAATTTTTCACTACCTTTGAAAAAGGCTTCGAATCCAAATTTATCACTCAAAACACTCAGGGTGATTTCTGCATTATTTTAACCAATCAACACTCATGTAGTATGCGAGTATACTTCTGATGTGCTACTACAATAAATATCGGTTGAATGAAAATGTTTATCTATAAGACATTACAGTTCGATCTCAATTTCCACCGATGGTAGCTGTTGCCGAGAAGAAGTGCGATTTAAATGGACCTGATGTCAACATTCGAACAGCTCTACTCACTACATTTCGCCACATCGCGTTCGACCAATTCGCCATAATGATGTTGGTGGTCTACACAGACTTCTTCTTCCTTGCATAGCATGCATCCTTTTTTTGCATGCCAAAGTTAAAAATAATTCTGACCGAAAGAGTGTCTGATATTGTCAAGTGTGTGCCGTTAACAGGCGTTGTTTTCACGCCGGGTCTGTTGGACATTTCTTCTCAGCGGCTCTATCCGTGTTAGTGCAAATTCCCGTCACAGTGTTGTCGACGATGATACAACCACTTTTCATCTGCGGTCACTGTATGAAAATATGAGTCTTAGAAGGACTGCTTCTCCTAACAAAAAAAAAAAATTGAAAATCTATGAGACGTTTTGAGCAACAAAATGTTTAATCTTCAAAATCCTTATATCCATCACCTGTTGTATCATATATTACACATTCTCAAAATGAGATATGAAGAAATTCGTTCAGAAATCAGCACCAATTTAGACTTTAACACTAATGCCAACATAATAACGACTCTTTATATGAGGTCTTCTTTCGTAAATTGTTTACTTTTTCTAATTGGAGAGGAATAAACATGTTACTGCTTTTTTGATTGTGTACTTCTGCTTACAACTTTCAAATGCTTGTTTGAAATTGAAGACCTACATTTTCCTCTGGTCTAACAGCCATCGGACAATTCAAGGGCATGTAGCTGATCTTAACGCTAAGTTGACCCAAAATGGTCGAGATTGCACACATCGGGTAGGAGAGCACTACGAGCTTGCCTTTCGAGAACATCAAAGACCTGGAGGAAAAATTCTTTATTGGTTGACGGCGCTTTTTTTGAAATGCTTTGATCATATTGTGCGAATATTCAATACACGGAAGCATTGAGAACCTGAACTACCGTTGAAATTTGCATCTTGCTTTCGACGCTTTTCCAGAGCGCGTTATAAAACAACCTTGCAGCAAATGAGCTTGCAAACTACTGTTTGCATTACAAGACGTTCGACGAAACTCTTAGCTCCCGCCTCGCTAGTTGCAATACCAGGAAACCGAGTAGAAACTGCAGAGTTCCCAGAGTAAGCCATAGCAACAGGCAAACTGAAGCCAGTGACGGTGAAGGTCCTAGTACTTTCCTGCAATGAAATACCGTGGCTTCGCAATGCCTAGTCAAAGGTTGAACCTTGACGTTGAATAGGTCTTCAAAGATAATTTTTTTTCTTATTTGATATTCGAAATCGTACTATCGATGCGTCGGAATATGATATGTCTCGGATACGAAAGAATATTTCAGATGCATTGATTCTGATTGAACTTATAAGCTTCTGTCTAAGAAAGAAATATTGTAGCATAATGACAGTCTCCTCTTCATTACCTCGACCTGCAGGCATCACTCCACAACCAACACCGACATGGCGCCAACAATGAAAGGACAAAGAGGTCGATCGAACGTCTCGCAATGTTTGTAAAAAAAACCATTTTCTCTCCTCAAAATTCGAACAGTCACTGTAGAGTTAAGTGAAACCAAATTCACAACTTTGCATCAGATCATTCAAATATAACAACCACGTATTTGGCATTCCCAACACTAATACGAGGGTGGTATCGGCGAGGTAGCTCACTGACAGCTCTTTTCCGTTGTCCGGGATCAGATGAATAAGCGATCTCTTTTGGTGGAGAAGAAGTTTTTATGGGAGTGTAAGTATTCATCCAGAAGCTCTAATATTTGGCTAGTGCCGTGCATGCCTTTTTTTCGAAACACCCTTCTATAACTCTATAAAATCAAAATAATATTATATGTCACAAGACTACGCGTTTTTTCTTCTCATCTCGCTATATTTGCATTGTACAAAACTACTTCTTAGACTGCTTGTGCTGGTTCGATAGCAAAGTTTCAAGGGACACAAAATGTGTTTGCTTTTCGAAAAATCTTCTTCGATAGCGCTATAGGAGAAAGAAAACATTTGTGTTTTACGCCCTACCGTATAGAGATCTCATTTCAAACTATCAGTGATCGTTCGTAAGCGTCGCGATCCAAGGTTACCAACACCGTGCTAAATTTCGGAAAGACCGTTTCTCTCAAGGTTATCAGGAAAGATATGATTGGACTCACATACGCGATCATGTGTTCTTTGGCTAATTCACGGGCCGCGGGGTGAGACTGCTAGGAGAGCTGGCGCGATCGATCGATTTTCTCATATGAAAGTGCTGCATTGTATCAATTAGGAGTTGTTTCTTATCTTTGAAAGAAACTCCAGATTAAATGTATGACTCTGTACTACAGTATTTTCTGTACACGTTCATGAGCTTTTCGTGCTTCCGCTTGGCAATGATTGAGATGCGCAGCTGATGTGAAACATAAAGTACTTTTGAGTTTTACAGAGTTGTGAAAAGGTCTATTTATTAAATCAGCCCACGCACAACCCTAGCTAGAAATCTGATCTTTCGAATGATTACTAACACTCTTATGAAAAGTTCTTGTAAGGAATGGGGTCGACATGTACATTCTTTCTGGATAACGGAGCTCAAAGTTGGAATTGTAAGAACTATCTAAAACCCATTGACTATTTCGAAAGTTAGAATCCTCGGATAGCGTGATTCGAAGAGAAAACTTTTAGAGCACGTTTTCAGAAAGAGTATACAATTCCAAAGGGCTTGGAAGCAAATGCTAAGTGGAACGCAAGTTGAATTTTTGATGGAAACGAGATGCGGAGAAGAGACCATTGAACAGCTCTTCACTGATTAAACCACTTGCTGAGATGGAGCGGCTTCAGCTCGGTCCTGCCTTCTCATTTTTGATGCAGCGACATAAAATTGCGACTTTTGCATGAATGAAATATTCGCACTGATAAAACACAGAGTTTACTAAGGCACTTTTGATGGAGAGTCCGATAAAGAAGATTCGAGTGGCAACAATTAGACGCAGTTAAAACTGTGGTACTTTTTTGGCAACAAATTACTGTAGAGCATGTACAAGATCCCACTGAAGTATTGAGTAACAGGGAGAATTTGGTTGCGACACAAAAACCACTAGTATAAGGAGGGAAAGAGAAAGTCGAAACAGATTCAGTCGTTGACAAAGAACTCATCCAGAGCATGAGTGTGTATGAGGCAACAAAGAATCTAACATTTGTGTAATATGGACAACACATCAAAAGAGGAACGAAAGTGAACGTTGTTAAGAGTTTGAGTAGAGCAACGCACAGCTCAGACTTACGTGATCTTTTTTGATGTTAGAAGTTTCTATTCGAGAAAGACATTCATAAAGGCCGTCGTTGACTTCTCACAGTTCATTTCTTTCTGCTATGAGAGTTAATCTTAGATCAACAACATGGTGTGTAGAGTAGAAAATGGTGCTCTTTAGCGAAATGTTTAGCGAGAGTCTTTCAACGTGGAATGTAAAAAATTTCGCTGCGTCTATCTCTCGAATAGCAAATCGAAGGCAGGGTCAGCGCTGCGTAATAATACTTTTGAGAGCGATATTGAGGCTGAATAAGCAGTTTAGCGTTGATGTTTCGCTACAGCATTCTTCCTGCACTTTCAATACGTTACTGATATCAAATCAACAAAGTACAACCATTGAGTTTATATGGCCATTTTACCATAAGCCACAAACCATAATTGCCTCACAATCGTTGTTTGTGTGGATTAATAGCTTTCCTGTCATATGTTTGACAATTGGAGAGATGCGGTCGCTAACATCTCTCGTCAATAGGCTCTCGTAGATAGCAGTAAGTGTCGACTCACCTGATCTTCGACAGCCTGACCTGCGAAGCTACGCCTTCAATTTGTGGAGTGCGAAGCAAGCAAAACTTGGAGATCCTTTCTTTCATTCACGAGATGCAGATACTCCTAGTTTTCGACCTCTTCGCTGGCGGGCTCGATAATGATAAATAATTTTCCATCTTGAGTTATCACCAGTCACCTAACGTATAAGTTGAGTGAGGAGTAGTCGAATGAAAAATGTGTGCACGGGCTCGGCTATTCTTTGCTTTTTCTACTACATTTTCGACGCTCTCGAATCTCCCCAAGCCTTTAGCTTGTTTCTGCTCAACCCTTGAATCAGGTTGCTGTCATATCGACTTTCCGGCATGGATAGACGCATTTGCATCCTCATATGTAATGTACAGGTAGATCGGCATTCGTTTTGCTTCATTAATGTTTCATATGATTCATGGTATAGGGACGATGTTATCAGCAAAGCAGAAGTAGTACAAGTCTTAATCATAAAATTTTACTCGGGTGTTTAGCTGTAAGATGTGTGCAACCTCTCTGTAGTTTGTCGATAGCTTAAATCAATTGAATTTCAGTGGCATGTTTAACTTCTAAGTAGCTTATTTTTTGGCGCCGTACCAGTCAAAATAAGAATTTGCTTCTCATTCGAAGATTTCTCACTGGATAAAAGCTTTCTTGTAATGATCTTTTGATCCTTAGATAGAGAAGATTGTTCCGGTTATAACGGCATATTTGGCTACCTTTACGAGCTTTGAAACGACTGAAAGAATATTGGGTTTCACACTCAGTGAGCACTTCTAATCAGGGTCTATGTACACCTGTAGTATCAGTCCGCTGCTTAAATCACATGTGGATTTTTGATGAAAATCAGAGATCTCTCCGACGCTCCAGAAATTTTCTACATGTCCATGTGCTTTTGGAGAATCAATGTGATGAGTGCTGAGATGGCTCGTCAGCCAAAGGCCAGCATTGCAAAATCCTATCCACATACTTGGCAATGCGTGGTGGCCAGGCCTTCATTGCATTGTGCGCCCTAACCTACTACAGCTCGCTAAGAGGTCCTTTAGAAAAACCAATCAATCACTGGAATCAGCATAATTTAGATTATCGAATGGTTTCTAAAAGTTTGAAAGAAGTGCTCTCCTCAACGAAAGATGCGTTGAAACGCCTCAAGTGTAAAACATACTCTTATTTTGGCTGTTACGGCAAACTGAAAGGTTTCCTTCAGAACCCAGGTATATCGCTGGAATTGTCTAGATTTGGGCTATTGATTAAGCTAAGAAGCAGTTTGGAAAATACCCTTGTTTCTAAAGGGGTGCGGAAAAAAAGCGTTATTAAATGTGTTAAACCCACTTTCTTCTGCGAATTGCAGAGCTCGAAGAAGTTCTTTCTGAAGAAAAAACACATTGTTTCAAATAGAAGATTTCCTCCATCTAGAAGTTAAAATTTTATTATAAAGAACTTTTATTAGGCGAGGATTCTTTAGATGTGAAACAAAACTTCATTTTGACGGCGTTAAAAACAAGCAATATGAGAAATAAAGTATACCTTTAGATTTTACTTGATTTAAGCTATAAGATAATCATACATTCGTCAGATAACAGCAAAGAATACGCTCTTACAGAAGGTCTCAATTGGCGTCATCATAAAAACAGTAACGAAGAATGTAGAGAATGCTGTTTTCTCTGAATCAGACATTGCTGCTACGATGCTGTGTGTCGATAGTGCTCTTCGTATTTTCATATGGAGCATTCAATGCCAAAATTTTCAAAAGACTAGTTCTAAAAGCAGAGCTTTTTCTGAATTTCCATATCTGTCCGAAACAGCAATTTCACTTTGTAGCAGTAAAAATTAAGGTAGGAGCAACAAAGTGTGGATAGTTTTAGTAGAGAAACTATAACATTTTATGACTTGTCGCTATCACGTACATTGATTTCATTCAACATTTGATATACATCATTCCTAATTGCTGATTTCCGTGAGCCTCGAAGTAGCGGAGCCCAAACGGCCCCAACGTCCATATCTATTGTAACGAAAGAAGTTATCCATAAGTTCTAGCCTCGAATTCAGCAGTTCAGGTATGCGTAGAGTCACAAAATGAAGAGAACATATCATATAACATAGGTTCACCGGCAATAATGCTTAGGAAGACTTCATCATTGACTTTCTCAATAACCAACGCAGTGCGAAAATACTGATCTTTAGTTGAATCGAATTTTTTTGAAGCGATTTTGTTGAAGATGACCGGTCTGGTATATATGGACAAAAGTTGCGGCACGCCCGCTCCTGATTTCTCTGCTCATCATCACTGCAGTGTTAGGCTGTGGAACACTTCCAGGAGGTACAAGTATCTATAGAACGTTCTTTTCTCTTTTTAGTGTTATTTATAATCAGGGCAATCTCATTTTGAAAAACTGTGCCTTGAACTTTGACTATGTTAATATCTCGACTAGTCCATCACTATTCGCAAATCCAGCGAGCAACATTACAAAGAAATAGTTCGAGTCAATGTCAATGAGTTGTGAAAACATTTTTCCTAAACTCTTTATCACCAGCAATATTAGAATGGGAAAAGCAAAATTTGGTGACTATTACCATGAATGTTTATTTGATTATTTCTTGGCTACTTTATTTGCTTGTTTGTTCAATTCCCTGACCCTAACTCTTGTCTGTTCAAGTAGAGTGTTATAGGAATTTTCTGCTTTTTATCTACCTAATCGAAGAGTCGTGACATTTAGCTGCTATGAGCTCAAGAACCTTTAACCTTACCGGCTTCTCCTTACCGGTGGCTATGGCTTACTCAATTGCACCTGCTGCACCAGCGCAGGCCGTTGGCATTTCAACTAGTGCAGATGCAGCCAGGGCACTTGTGATGCGCGCTGTGATGCAAGCCGTAAGTTGACAATACTTGAATAAGTTGAATAATGACGTCAACATTCAAATAACCTTCTTCCATTTTTGCTTTCAGCGCAGTCTGCATAGCTATAGATAATTAAGAAGAGCTTAAGTAATTGCGCAAGTTGAAGCATTGGTCTTCAGGTGCTTGATGTTCTCGATCAACAGGGCCGCCTTGCCCTCCTACCCGATGCTATAATCTCAGCCATTTTGAATCAGCTCAGTGTCACCACCAACTACCAACCACTGGAATGCAAAGACGTGGCAGTTGACCATGCTATGCCTGCAATCCAATTATGGGTAATCAAAATACAGCGTCCATTCGTCAGATTCGAGTTGTATAGTCAATAAGCGCTTTTGTTACTAGGAAAAAGTCGCATTTAGCTTAATCGTGCAGTTAAAGCATTCTCTGTTCACATTCAAAAACAAAATGATTAATCATGGGTAGTAACATTTTCAGTTAATTACTCAAGTAGTGTCTTTTTTTTTCAAAGAAAGTATGAGTGTGCTTTGGTAGTGCTAATCATAGGGGCCTTGGCCGAGTCACTGTGATGCTCGGTGCTGCGCTGAACTGATACCCACCTTCCCTCACCCCAATACTCTCCGGCAATCAATAATAGATGCCCTACAGAACACTTTAGCCTGGGCACCATTAGATTGTAAAAAGACGTGCTTGACCAGTACTCTACAACGTTTTTGAAAAAAGACAAAAGCAAATTGAATCCTGAAGAATTGGGAATGTACAATGAAAAAGAACTGTGATACGGACTAAATGAAATTATATGTAATAAAAAGAGTTTCTTATAAGACTTATAAACTTTCTGAAGTTTGAATCACATAGTAAGGTTAATTTTACAATCATTTCAACTTACGGCGATCTTGAAAATGTTGTGAAACTTTTTGTCATGTTTACTATTAGAAAAGAAAGTTTCCTTTAATTGAACACAGAGGTCGAATGCAGAAACAAAAATAAGTTAAAGAGCACAAAACGACTATTAAAAGAATTACGACCTATGTTGTACTGGAAGCATAGAATCCTCAAAGAAAGGACTTCCTAAAATTCAACCAAAATCATATCTTACTTGTAATTTTAAATTACCCCAAAAGAATTTCTAGAAATTTCACAGCATTTTCCCGAAGTGTTTCTTAATGATTCATCTCATTGGAGAAAACTCTGCATCGAATGCTCATTCAGTGCAAGCAAAAATTACTGACGAGATTCAATCCACATCGTTATTTGATTCCTGTAAAGAAGCAGTCGTTTTAATGGAAAAATTTACTTGCAGCTACGAAGGAAATGGAAGCGAAATGCATAATTTTTGGTGATACCATAACTGCAACATGCAGCAACATGGCACAAGGATGTATACTAAGCACTGGTATGAATGTGATGCCTATTCCCTCCACAGCCATGTCAATTTCAGGAACTCTCTCGGTTTGCATTTTATTTATTTAATCACTTTGTTTTCCTAATGAAGAAGGCCTTTCTAGACCACAAATGTCATCATGGCAAATTGGTCGAGAAACATGTGGCAAACCGTGGTGAACAGAGTGGTGAGAGCCATGGCATCAGGCGCGCTTGGATTGCACTTCATCTCCGCAGTAGCCACCGTCTCATAAAACGAAAATCAGTCATGGATTCCTCGAAATAGTCAATATACTCATACATTTTTTGACCGTTGCATTACAAAAATTGTGAAGTAATTGACAAAAAAGATGTTTTATAATCAAGTAGAGCGAAAAATGTAATAAATTGTCATGATGCAGAATTTGACTGCTCCTCTAAATAACCAATTGAGAACTTGCCATGAAAAATGAGTCGAAGAAGGCGTTTAGTTCGCTCAACAGAGTGCTTTCGCAAATGTGAAGAACATTACATTTCGTGCAGAAGTATGAGCGGTTTGTCTCGAGTGATTGATTGATAGGCTCAAAAACAAGTAGACTATTTTGCGCAACTTCTAGCCGGCTTGAGCAGCTCAAATTTGGAAAAATCTCACCCACCTTTGTGATTTATGATAAACGAAATACTCATAGCCCGGCCACTTAATCAGGAGAACAGCTGACAAATGGACAAAAAGAACAGTAGAGTGGAATGCGAAAGAAGCCAGTGTCCTCATGAAAGACCCAAACGATGTTCGGACGTGTTTGTGGTTTTCATCCATCTGTATACGCAAATAGCAACGAGTTTAGATCCACGGAATGGGCCTCGCATTTGTCACCATTCTCGAAGCAGACCGTCACCATGAACTACAGTTGCGTGAGACAGAAACGAATGTAAGCTATGTTGGGGTTCGCACTATCAGCGCAGTCATACTGTCCAAATACTCAAGTATGTGGCATCAATAATTCGATATATATTATCACAAACAACCTCGCATCTGCTCATTAGGGAGAAATATTGAGTTCCAAGACAGCCTTGTTTCTCACTATCACTGGTCTGACAGTGAATGTAGAAGTTTCGAGCTCCTTTTAAATGTGAAGAGATCTCTGATCAAAAGGACCAATACTCTTCTCGATTACTTCTGAGCTTGTAAAACATTAGTGTCTAGAAAAGTTTATTATGTCGAAGTTGGATAAATGGAAGAAAACCTTGAAGAATTTTTATTCAGCTGACTCTATGCTATCAAAGATGAAAGATTTTCGTTGAACAAAGCGCATTATATGTGTTAGAATTTTTGAAAGATTTTCAAAGTATTAATGGTCAAACTTTATCACTCTACATCAATGGGTATAAACCTGGAACATCATACCACCGCTACAAGCGGTTGAATGAGAAGAATATTATTGGATCTATATTAGCCAAATATCTATCAGCGTGACTGGGCTCAATGTCGAGACCGACTACCCGGGCCAGGCCGTTGACGGCTGGCGGATGACAGATAGATGCGCTGTAGCGTAGAAAGAGCGATGTGCAAAATGAGCCTCAGTAGTGTAACGGACAGAGCATACCTGAAAGAGTGAGATGTGGGTTCTAGTCCCGCCTGATGCAAAAGTTTCGCACATCACTCTACATCAATGGGTATATATTTGGAACATCATACTACCGCTGTAAGCGGTAAAATAAAAAGAATATCGTTTGGTCAAAAACATTATCATTCCAATTTCTAATATTTCATTGAGCCTGCCAGTAATAGGAAATATTTTTCAAATGCACACGTAAAGATTTCCTTCCGAGCATGATTTTTGTGCGAAATTCTAGATAAGTTAGAGGAGCGAAAAGTTCTTCATATCGCACACTTTTCTAAAATATTCGCTGATTACTGAACATGAAAACGAGCATATCGAAGCGTTAGCTTATCGTTTTGTCAATTTTATGCTATTTGCTAGAATTTTCGAATAGTCAAAAATGCAGGATTTAAAAGAAATTTGGTCTTGAAATGATTATTTGACATACGTTAACCAGTTTATTGTTCTCATAAGGCATAAGCGAGCAATTGTGCTGTACAATCAAAACATTTCACGGCCGATTTTTGCTTTATGACACGCTCGCTAGAGCAGAGAGAAAGTGCGATCCAAGCGGACCTAATGTCAAGGCTCGAGCCGCTCTGTCTACCACTCTTTGCCACATGTCCCTCGACCAATTCGCCATGATCATGTTTGTGGTCAGCGAGAATCTGTTCTCATCTTTCAATACAAATTTGAATACAAAATTTGTAGAAGAAAATTGAATTAAAACCGAGGGAAATCCTGAAATTGACATGTGTTTATGGGGGAACAGCGGTGAGAATCATGCCTGCAGCGCCACCGCTCAACATACCCATATTTCGCATCTCATTACACAATCCAGTCACTGTATTGTTAAAGATTACGCAGGTTGGCGCCATCATCATAGCTGAAAACAACTTCATTATCCAGAATGTTCGACTCAGAAACCGAACAACGAAGTGGAAGATTTGTAGAATACTTCATAAAATGCAAAAAGACATCGTGCAACTGACGAGGCCTCAAGGCCGAAACAAGTGTCTTGCACTGTATAAATGTCCATAACAGATATCATAAATGTGTCAAAATGCATTGTCAGACTTCGTAAAATAAATTGAGACTAATAGTTGAATGGCTAGGATGACAATTTGAGGAAATAACTCAGATATGTTCCACTCCAAAGTTTTCTAATCTAAAGAAATTGTTCTTTGATCAAAACAGCGTTTGTTATATTTTATGAGTGATTTTGTACTCTATGTCTCAGCATTTTGTGTGTTACCATCTGTCTATGGTATCAGCTCAACATAGTCGATAACCTGAAAACAAAGTTCACAATGTTTTTCATGATGTAATTTGCACATCAGAAAACGAATTTCTCATGAAGCGCTCTACGAAGAAGCAAATTCTAGACCTCATTTTAGAAGTAGAGATGTAACTCGCATGCATAACTCTATGAAACTGTGCTCTCAAAAGTTAGTTTTGTTACCTATACAAAACATTTTCATGGTTATGTGAGCATTTGCTCACATTACACCTGAATATGTCGACGGGCGTTAAATCTTGAAACTTACTATTGACCATTACTGTTGAATTAACTGCCACGTTTTTGCATTTCAGTGGTGTGTAGGTTATGCTGAATGTGAGCTGATTGAAAATGGATGAAATTACAAAATCCGGGAGGCCAGCACCGCGACCGTGCTGTTCGAGAACATCAAACACCTTAACAACGACGTTTCCGCCGAATAAGGAATTATATGCTAATTTAGGACGAAGTTATGTAGAGTCATGCAAACTTCATTGAAGCCAAAATGAGCACAATCTTTAAAAATTGAAGTTTTCGCCCAGCGCATAAAAAATGAGCTCACTGCATGCATCACAATAGGCATGACAAGTGCTCTGACTGAATCTGCACTCTCGAAATTCCAGCGACCTGAGCTGCATTAGGTGACACTGAGTAAACCATAGCCACCGGCAAGGAACGGTAACATTGAAGGTCTTTGAGCTCACTGAATTTCATGACTGCTTCACTGAGTAGGTAAAAGTCGGAAAGTATTTGAAACCTCTAAATAGACAAGGGGAAGTTGTGTTTGGTAAAGCTAGGCAAGTAAAGAATAAACTAACTGGGAAACAATTATATAAACACTGATGTTCAATGGTAGGTAAGCATCGCCATTTGATTAGCTTATACCTAGCTCTATATATCTCTTAAGAAAATTATCGTTAAGCCACAACATTCCTCTGAAATGCTGATCTTTGTACTGCTGCATAGTAAAGACGTACTATAGATACCTAGCGTGACTAAGGTCAGTAATATAATCTGATAGAAGATTTTCAGCCTTTCCTGAGATCCGCTACAGCACTTATATGGTGTAAGACACAAGTTTTGGCCTTCCAGCCTAACCACTTGCACTCTGCCTTTACTTTCAGTTAATACGTTGTAGGGCAATCGGCTATACAACATTTTCCGATAGGTGGTTTTTTCACCTTATGACAATGTAAGTAGTTCGTTGTCGATTCTTTTATACGTGAGGAGTCTCACTCTAAAAGGGATTGGCTAAGAAACGGAAGGCAACATTCAACTGATGAGGCTGGAAGGCAGAAACACATGTCTTGCACTATATATATATATATATATATATATATAATATATATATATATATATATATATATATATATATATATATATATCATAGCACACGTCATGAAAGGCTCAAAGTATGTCATCAGATTATATTATCCTGAGCGAGGTCTCAGAAATAGTTTAGAAGAAAGTTCATAAAAAAATTGTTTGAAAATGAAAGTTTCTGCACCAAAAAACAAATCTAAGCAATTGAAAAAACAATCTTCTAAGAAAGACTTGTTCCTCCTGGAAATGTTCCACATCCAAACACTGCAGTGAAGGTGAGCAGAGGAATTAGAGGAAAGCGGGCCGGAGTTTTTGTCATACTTACCAGGCAGGCGATCTTCAACAAATCCACTTCTGAAGAAACTTAGGAAGCATCACCTCTTAGCAGAATCAAGTAAGAATGAAATTGAGTGTTTTCTTATGAGTTAGTAAGAAATCAACAGTAAATATTTGCTAAGCATTACTTTGCCCTACTATACCTTGAGTAAATGAGAGGCTCTTGAGTTTTTTAGAATAGTTTCACGCAGCCGCAAACTGCTCAATTTAAGCGAAAAATCTTTGAATTCTTTTTATGTTACGATAGGTATTGACATTACGGGACTTTCAACTTTCAGGCAGTGTGGAAATCTAAAAGAAAAATGATGTATGCCAATAATTATACAGAACGACCAAAGTGACAGCAACAACTATTCCAACATACTTTTTCTTTCCTAGCACAGATTCTCCCCGCCCATCACGTTTTTATTGATATGGTCTCAGTTCGACGATTTGAGACAAATAAGGAGATTTGGTGCAGAACGCTGTCATGAAAAGCACTTTCGAGATATGTCAGAACCTTTCCGTAATCGGAATACACTACTCGAAGAATTTCCCAGATAATCACTTTCGATCTCTCCAATTGTGCAAATGCTTTGCATTTATGTTTTCCTTGGAGAAATGAAATTCTGGATGAGTAGCCACGCTGCTTGATTTTTTTTAATCAGTAGCGAAGTTGATGGCCTATCATTTTCTTATACCGCACAAGATTACGGATATCATGAGATAAGTTTTGTGATGCACTTCACAACAATATTTCCAGGCTTCAGAGCGAGTCTTGCTAAACTTCCAAAGTCTTTTTTTTCTTCTTTTTCGCCTAGGCTTAAGGATTTTGTACTTCATCTTAACACCATAAATAGATGTGACTGATAAGAAAGGTTTATTTTTCGCATTGTTTACGGTACCAGATTTTCTTGGCAATTTTTGTGGGTGCGAGTAGATAAGGTACGTGAAGGAATGTTTGTACACTGTGACAAAGTTAAAAGTCACTGTTAGATTTCTTTGAAAGCTATTTACTGGTTATGGCACTAAAAAAGTGATTATTAATTTCGAGAAGTCCATAGAATACGGTAGATAGGCAGTGTTTTTTCTCGCGCAACTTTTTGAAAGAAAATCTGAAGCGTTAACTGTGTATTGCGTTATAACAGGAATTAGTGGTCTAAGGAAGATCTATTTGAGTTTACTCTAGCAACTGTAGAGAAACTGCCCAAATTATTTCTTCTCAAAAGAAGAACGAAAGCGTCGGAATGCCTCCCGAATAAAACTTCTACAACAACCTCGTGTTAGGTTAGTAACTTGAAAAAAAATTAAGAAAACGCTGGCTTGCGAGAAAAATTAATTCATCTTAAGTAGTTCTGCACAAATGCAAAAAAATCCTCGTTGCCATCAACAATTTAGAACAGCCAAAATTCACCGTTCTAGTAGGAAAATCTTCCCGCTAGGGTTTTTCAAAGCGGATTTGAGATGAATCATTGAAGGCTTTGGCCACTGAAAATGAAGGATCTCCATGTCGATTTGCCGACACAGATTCGGTTTTATGAAATGTGCAAAACCATCAGCTGACTTCTTCCATCCTGGTGAAATGACCCTCATTTGTTGTAGTGTGGAACAAATTTTCAAATTTGAATGTGCAGAAAAATGAGCTATTTCCACTCTATAAATGTTCCACTACACAGGCCGCCACTGCCTTTAGACTATCATTGCTTTGCCATTTGTCTCACACTACACTTATTCATCCACGGACCTCCCTCTTTGAGGGATCCCGCCCGGTTAGTCGCGAGGGCAGGTGGCGCGTCCCCAGGTGGTGGATAGGGGAATAAACGAGAACTAAAAGCGACCGTGTGCTTCGCAGAGACGCAGGTGGATTCAGGGGATGAGCTCCCTGCTTCTGCAGCGCCGAATTGACAAAAACTCTTTTTCTGCGAGTCAGGTCGGCCAAAAGCCTGCAATCAAGCGGCTGAGAAGTACATGGAAGGCGGTTAGGAGTCGCCTCCAACAAACAAGCTCCTCCCGATCCTCCGAGAGAGACTGGCAAGCTACTCGTGAGTACCCAACCCCAACGTATAGAGCATGGCAAGCTACACGTTGGCTATCAAAATGCCAAAAGCAGTAACAAATATGGGCCTCATTCCCCTGCCCCCAAAGAGCCCCTGGTACGGCAGCGCCAGGTAGGACAAGTACGGGGAGGCTGCTAAAATCTCAGGACCGAACTAGGCTGCCAAGATCGAAACGGACTAAAATGACGATCCGTACCTACAACGCAAGAACCCTTGCTCACGAATCCGCTGTAGAAGATCTATTGATTCCAGCAGAGAAGAACAAGGTACGACGTCATTAGCCTGGCTGACACGAGAAGGCGTCATCCTTTTCAGGCTGTTTATGACACCGGAGAAGAACTGTTCCTTGGAAGCGATCGCAGAGGTGTCGGCGGCGTTGGCGTCCTCGTCAAATCGAATTTGACAGTGAACTTGATTCGTTTGAACAACTAACAACCCGTATCGGACGATTACGGTTGAAACGACGTGGTTCTATGCCGGCTTCAACAATCTTCGTTGCTTACGCACCAACATCAAGCTGTGACGAAGACGAAGTCGAAGAGTTCTATATGGACCTCGAAAAATTCTCCAGAGAAGATCATCAATTCTTCAAGGTCATTGTCGGAGATATTCACGCAAAAACTGGACCTAGAAGAACGTCTGAAGAACGTCACAAAGGGACTCACGGACTACAGTGGAATGAACAGGGTTAGAGGCTGCCTGAGTTTATCATGACGACTCAAACCATCCATGGTAACTCGCAATTCCAAAAGCCTCTTTCTCAGCTATGGACGTGGGAGTCTCCCAATGGAGAGTACCATAACGAAATAGACCACATCAGTAAATCGAAGGTTTTGAATGACCGATGTCGCTGTTGTTCCTAGATTCTACATAGGATCAGACCACCGCCTCCTTTGATCAACGTTCCATTTTTCGAAGGGAGGAGAGAAAGCCGCTAAATTCAAACAACGAAGTCCCAGAACTACCATAAACAGGGATGAATTCAAATCATCAATCTGCTCTTGGGAAGATACCGTTGTCGACAACATCGATGAAGAATGCGATCGACTCGTTGAATATCTTCACGCTAGCGCTATGAAAGCCGAGAGTACTAAGGTTACGAATAGACGCTTGTCTCCGCAACACTCGAGCTGATACGTCAACGTGGAATCGCACGAGCTACAGGCAACCAAAGCCTTACGTCCGAACTTGCGAAACGCTGCAGAGAAGCGATAAAAGAATACCTCAAAGAGAGAAGAGCAGCAGTTACGGCAGAAGCTGCAGAAGCTGCAGAAGCTGGGAAGAGCATTCGCAAAGCCCAACGAGGACTTCGCCAACTATAAGACCAAGATGATTGCACTCCGATACCCTGACGGGACATTTACAGCTTCGAGAAGGGCTACGGAGAAAATCATCCACCAATACTACTCGGATCTCTTCGCTAGCCATGTCCACTTACGGTCATATAAATTGAAAGATGACGAATATGTTGTTCCACCGGTCCTCCTTTCCAAAATCCGACATGCTATATCGTCGGTGAAGAGCAGAAAAACACCCGGTCCAGAGAGGATTAGACCAGAACACCTGAAGAACCTGCCTCCAGTTCTCATCAACACCCTGGCTCGACTCTTCACCCGCTATCTGTCAGAATGCAAGATCTCTGTTCGCTGGAAAACCAGCAAGACCGTATTGTTGTTCAAAAAGGGAGACCTTCACGACATAGGCAATTATTGCCCAATCTGCTTGCTGTCCGTTGTCTATAAACTCTTTACTCGAGTCATGCTATACAGGACTGAAAGAACACTGAACGAAGGACCTCCATGCGAACAAGCAGGATTCCGAGAAGGATTTAGTACCATAGACCACATCCACACGATCACAAGACTCATTGAAGTTTCCCGAGAGTACAAACAACCACTCTGTCGCACTTTTATCGATCTGAAGAAAGCCTTTGACTCAGTAGAAACAGAAGCGGTTATAGAGGCTCTGGATAACCAGGGCGTCCCTACGCGGTACATAATGATCCTTCGTGAGCTTTATAAAGATTTCACGACCAAAGTATCTCCATTCTACAACAATATCACCATTGACGTAAGAAGAGGGGTTCGACAAAGCGATACAATTTCGCCAAAACTATTCACTGCCACCTTACAAAACGTCATGAGGACATTAGAATGGGACGATATGGGAGTGAAAATTGACGGACGACAATTAAACCATCTTCACTTTGCTGAAGATATCGTTCTGATAAAACCAAACATCAGCCAAGCGGAACGAATGTTGACCGTTTTCGATAACGCCTGTGGAAAGATTGCTCTTCAACTAGATCTAACGAAAACAATGTTTATGAGGAACGGTTGGGTTTTGAATGCCCCATTCACGCTCAACGGAACGACAATCTCCGAATGCTCCACTTGCGTCTATCTAGGTCGGGTAATCAACATGATGAACGACCTAGTTCTAGAGTTGAGCAGGAGGAAACGAGCGGCTTGGGGTACGTTTAAGAGCATCGAAGATGTAGTGAAGAGAATAAGGAACATCAGACTCCGTGCCCACCTTCTCGACTCGACAATTATCCCTGCCCTGACGTATGCAGCAGAAATGTGGTCATTACGTAAGCAGGATGAAAGATCACTTGGCGTTATCGAACGCACAGTCGAAAGGTCGATGCTAGGAGTATCCCGTATCACGCAAATGAGAGAAAGGATCCGAAGTTCCGACCAACGTCAGCAATCGCAAATTAGGGACGCCTTCCTACACGCCAGGATATCAAAATTAGGTGAGCCGGATACGTGACGAGCTTCAACGACAACCGATGGACGAGAGCCGTTACCGACTGGATTCCTCGGGACATCAAGCGCACTAAAGAAAGACCACTGACCCGTTGGTCCGATTTCTTCACGAAAGCGATAGAAGAAAGATATGATGCTCAGCGAATTCCTAGGTCAAGGAGGACCCACTGGGTTACTCTTGCACGCGATAGGGAAAAATGGAAGAGTTGCTGGTACCCGTTCGAGTCACTCGACGATCAACGGGACGACAGGTGATACAGGTGATACACTTATTCATCACGCTTCGCCATCGCCCCATTATGCTTACTAAATGACCAAAACTGCTGTTGCTGCTAACTGACCACTGATAAGTTCTTATGCAACTCCTCAGTATTTGATTGCTCCGTATCGCCCCGATCAGCCCTAAGTCTCAAGATAGAATGTAAAAAAATTTCCTAAGAAATCTCATACGATTCCATTTCTGTCTCACTACTGCAGTAGCTGAAGGCATTCGAGCTTTTACACAATTTCTTCATTGGCCAAAAGAAATTAGAAAAAGAAAATTTATTTAACCAATGTCGTTTTTACTGATGAGAAATTGAAGATACAGTCATTGGCATGATATAGACAGCTATTATATTTGATTTTTACGATGGCTGAACAAAGCCAAATAACCAGCTTGCCGCTGTTTTGATCGCATTGTTAAGCGATGAGCAAGTCAGAAGAAAGATTATTCTCGTGTGTATCATGTGCTTCTGTAGTGAAGACGTTAACGCTAAAAACTTATGTTATAGCAAATAAGTTGAGTAAGTATACTCAGACGTTAAGGACAGTCACGAATATTGAACAGCAAAATGGAAGTATTCTGCGCCTACCTACAAAGCGAACATGGCAAAATGTTTGCTCAATTGAAAACAAGTGAAAGCAAGTTTGCGTTCTGTAGTTCGAAAACTTCCCTTGGAAGGAAATTAAGCCCTGAAGGGTGAAATTGTGGAAGCCTCAGTTGAGGTGCATAACTGTTTATTTATTAACAGCCACTTATATGCTCAACAAGAAAAACAAATTACTTGGATACTTCGACATTTGGGCAGTCCGTCTTCAAGAATTTTGTCTACCCCAGCACAGTTTCCATTTGTCTCTTCTTCTCGCGACTGTCGTTCATGGTGGTAGATTGATTCGAGCATGGCGGCTGGCGCGAGAATCATAACGTGATCTTAGAATATCGGCAGCTGAGAAAAGAGCTGATGCAAATACAGGTGAGAATATAGCTGATTAATTCTTTTTATGAACACGTCTGCCTAAGTGGCCGTACTCGGGGACGGATACATTCTCGTAGACTCCACTCTAGTTTGTTTCGACCATCTGTCGTCTGATCTTCTTACTACATGGATGGCCCATCTGTGTTTCGCATTGATGCTTGTTCTCTGGGTGGCGAAGATTCGATAGCTTCCGGAGATGAGAGCTACGAAAGCCGGCTGTGTTTTGAGCGCCGACTGGTTTTCAGAAGAGATCGTTCAAGCGCTCTTTGAGTCCTTCGCAGTAGTCTTGACGTAGTCAAAGTATCAGCCCACGTCTCTGCTGCATAGCAGAGCTCCGGGAGCGCTGCTGAATCGAAAAAGTTAACGCGTAAATTAAAGTCCGTTATTTGATAGGTGGCTTCTTTCGGGGACTCGCATAGGTGCATAGGTCCTACGCTGCTCTTCTTCTTCTGTCAAGTTTCCTCCTCCATATTGTTCTAAATATTCAGAGAAACGACTAAGGTGCACGTATGGGGAGGTCTCCATATTTGTAGAACCATCCAGTTTGATATGTCCTTCATTGCACCATTGGTTTTTGGTGAACTGTTTCCTTATCCAATTTATATGTAGTCCGAATTTTTCTCCCGTTTTGCCAACTTTGAATATCGTCTCTGCTTCACTAGTGCTTTTTGAGAAAGAGACAGTGTCATCCTCAAAACGAAGGTTTGACAAGAACTTTCCATTGATGCGTACGCCCTTTTCGTCCCATTCGAGCAACTTCATTATTCTCTGCAGTGCGACGGTGAAGAACTTCGGCGAAAGCGTATCGCCTTACCGAAGCCCATTCGAACGGGTATGGTAAGAGGTCAATGTAGAAGCTGTATGTTCGTGGTACAGATTTGATAGCAGCCTGGTAAAGTTCTTGTGTAGGACGGAACCATCAACTGATGGACAATCGCTCATGGGACTGCGTTTACTTTGACGATGTCAAATGTTTTTTCGTAGTTGGTCAAAGTTAGGATTAAGGGCAGGTGTTATTCCTTACAGACTTCTATGACCCTCGACACAGTTTGGATGTGATACATGCGGCAGAATTTCAGTCGAAATTTTGCTTGCTCAATTGGTTGTGCCTCATCCAAAGATCTCGATATGCGCAGAAGGTTGACTTTTGTAAAAAGCTTATGAAGTATGCCCAACAAACAAATTTGACGATAGTCACGATGATTCCTGGGTTACCTTTTTTAAGGATAATGACTGCGTACGACGTCCTTCACTGGTTTAGAATTTTTTCCTCTTGAAGGTGAAATATCATGTGTGCTGCGAGAAGTACATGGAAATTATAGCTTGCAGCTAGCAGAAGGTCGGCTTCTAATGTTATCGCGTCTTGGAGCTGAGCCTTTGTACATGTTTTCTATCGCAACTCGAACTTCAGAGGGCACAATCCCGGGCGGTTTTTCTCCAGTGGGAATAGCGGGATCCGAGACGGGGATGGTAAGGAAAATGGTGGTGTAGAATTTTTGCGATATCAGTTCCATATCATGGCTAGAGATCTTCATGATTCTACCTTCATTCAACGCTAACAGTAGAACACTATAATTACACAGTTTTCCACGGCACTTCTTCAGACTTTTCTTGTGCTGCTTGCAGCAGTTTCTTCTGGCGGTACCGAAGTGGAACCTTTGGCAGATTTTTTCTACAACTGGCATTTGATACGCTCGTGCCAGATGTGCTACATTAGGATCAAGCTTCAGCTTCCTTCGCCTTTAGCAAATCCTTCGTGATGAAGGAAATGCGATTGGCTCATCTGGATTGCTTAACTAGACCCAAATCTGCACAACTTTTGAGTCCTTTGACAAGTGAGTCGTAGTATTTGATCAGACCATCCTTGATCCATCACTAATTGTTGAATAAGATTTCATTTCCAATTGTTCTCGCCGTCAACGGTTTGACGACTTTTCCTTGGTCGAAGCATAAACCCTTTTCTAGCTTACGGCTATGTCGTATCTTCGTTCAGAGAAGGCAGTGATCCACGCAATACAGAATAATGGGACTACGGATGTGTTGAGCAGCACCATCTTCTGTTTCCAAGGATATAGTCGATTTTTGCATTTGTCGTGCCGTTAGGAGACTTCCATGTCCAGCAACGGATTTTCCTCTGGAAAAGTGATTTTCCTTAGAACAGACGAGTTGCGGACAGGAGTGTTTGTGAGAAGGTTTCGATTTTCATCTCTTTCCCTTAACCTAGATTTGCCATTCCTGTGTTTGCTCTCGTTGGCCATGCCTGATCTGATAATGGAGTTTTTGACAGCGAACTTTTAGTACGCTTTACTATTTTTGATAGCTTACTTCAAATAATGGTAAAACGCATCCAGTTTGTGGTCATCAGCTGCAGCGGTCGCTGCGTAACAGTTGATGATAGTAATTTCCTTATTATGCTTTAGCTGTAGTGGGAGAATAGCTAAGCATGGAAAAAAGAGTTTGGATTAGTCGACGAGAATGGGTAATAGATGGGTGAATGACAAAGCCTACATCCTCGACATTTCGTGATGGCACTCTTCTCCGCGAATTACGTGCGCCCCATTGTTTGATTGGCTTATGTTGGTCTCCTTGTTTTTCGTTTCTTGTACGACAGTCACATGAAATTTTATGCAGCTCGATGCATTAAGAAATGCGTGAAGGTCGGTGTCAGTAGAGTGTTCCTGCATCACACGTTCAGAGTAAGAAGCAATCTCCAAGCGTGTGGTTAGCGTGTTCAACAGATCCGGTTCCAATGGCGTCCCTCGTATCCTACGTATCGCGTGATTTTGTGGACTTCCACCGGTTGTCCCACCGTCTGACGTCATAGACGGAAGCACCCAGTGTACGGGGGTACTGAGGCTGACCTATTGCTAGTTATGCAAATCGATATTCCTTGGATACTTGATCTAGCCTCGCATGAGTGTTTTCAGGTCTTGATAATGCCGTTTCTAAGAAATTGCTTCGGCCTCCCGTCTAGCCTTCGGATTTCTTCCCAGTTGATTTGAAAATGATATTGAGATCGATTTGATAAGCAAAGTAGGAATGAGAAAAAGTTGACCGACAGATCAAAGATGTCTTGGAACAGAAAAGACAGGTTTCGATCATGTCGAATCCGAGAAATTTCTTTTTAGAAACTGATCCTCTAGTCGGAATCCTACTAGTTAATGTGGAACGTGAAATTAGGACCGAGATCAATAAATAATAGAAGTAGAGAGTTTTTAACCGACCACTCAGAGCGGCGCACGGCAGAGAATGCGCCAAACAAAGTGTAAGAAACATGGTCATGACATGGCTAATAGCAAAGCAGAGTGAGCAGCTCGCTGATGCACTGAGCAACTTAGTAGACGCTCGGAAAAGGTGATCGTTGGTTCGAAGCCACCACGGGGTTCTAAGCTTTGCTATCTCAGCACTCTTGTGATTAAATGAGTGCAATTTGAAAGATATTAACTTCCACGAGCATTCGAAAAAGTGAGCAGAACTGGATGATATTTTCGAGATTTGATGGAACAACCAACCTACTACTTCAGCTAATTTAGAAGGAGGCAAGAATGATCTGCTCTCTATTCGTAGCTGCTTCTGCGCAATCGGCAAATCAAAACGTTTTTTCTGAAGTCGAAAGTCTCAATAAGATTCTGTTCATCATAAATGACTTTGCCACCAGTTACCGACAGACATGTATTCACTAAACGAGCTTGAACGTGAATGAATCTAAAAAATGAATAATCATAGGCAAAATGAAACGAGGGGCCCAATTGAACGTTCAATCTTTTTTCTCATTCCGGCTTAGTAAACAAACTGCATAGGTAGTGATGTTGAAGTCTTCATAGATAAGTTGTGAATTTTACAGTCTTCTCTTTCGTTTGCCGTTATTACAATTCTCTTTCGTTTGCGGTTATTATAATTAGCGATACTTGTTTTTCTCTGTGGCCTCGTGATATTCACACAAGTGGTCATATCACCTTCATTTTGTTACTGCATAATGCTGGCATATGAGTTTATACTACTACTGCATTACGTTTTTACGAAAAATCAAAAAAGCCTAAGAGGGAAATATCAAGTTGTGTAGAGCACCACAAATTAATTAGCTTGCGCAATTTCATTCTCAGAGCAAACAATTCGTAACTGTAGTGGTTTATTACAGAGAACCGTCTCAAACTTTCTATTTGCCCTTTGCTGTACAAGAACGATGCAGCATGGGCGATCTCTATGACGAGTCGTTTATTCCACGTGACTTTCGATAACATTTCCTTCACAGTTTCGCTATTTTAGTTATATCAAGGAAAAAATCGTTTCCCACTATTATATGCTTTTCGTAGCTCCTTTAGGCTCGTAGAACTACTAAATATATTGAGATACTGCAGAGAACAGCATTGTCACTAGTAGCTTAATTTTTACCTACATCAATTAATATTCATCACTTCTCCAGCATATTGTGCATCAAATAAGAACAGAACTTTCTCCACAGCTTACAGAGTTCTTTGTGAATCAGACCTTTACATGTCTGTGAAGGTTTAGAGCCACAAATGGGACAACAAATTTCGCAAAGAATCGAGTGATTCTGTGAAAATATTGGCCTGACCACGACTGCAAAATGGATGACGATGAATCTAGAGTTTTCAACTGTTTGTAATGTGTAGTCATAAGTCCATAGTTCATACTTTCTCCTTAGAATTTTTCTTCTTAGCGCTAGACGAATCGTAAACATAATTTGCGCTGTGCATGCACTCAAGACAAGACATATCATTAGTTCCTTAGGCCGCAAATGGAAAGAATACCTGATCAAGCAGAGTTTTCTTTATTTAACCTCTCCTAGCGAATTATAATATATCCAGTGACGTAATTGGCTTAGAAACTGTCTACTATAGGTACGTTTTGCATATAGCATTTTATTGCTAATGATATGTAATCTGATTATCTTAGGAAGTCCTATATGTTGATCATTTCAGAATGCAATAACTGCGTTCATATGTCAGAAGTGCAAATCCTATGTAAGAAGCGTAAACTGCGTAAAATGTTGATCGATGATGATTATATAAAATTCGAAATTTCTAGTAATTTACTCCATTTATCTCAGTGTTACGAACATTAATCTATTCCTAAGAGAACTGAGAGGTGGGCAAAAATATGGCCTCAGACGGGAATGTAACCCGCGTTTCCTTCTACCCAGGGAAGCGTGCTCTACACAACGTCACAAATTCTCAATTCTCTTAGGAATATACGAATGTTCATAACACTGCAAAAAATGCAACAAATACTAGAAATTTCGAAGATTACTTATCACAATGGCTGTCAACTCAACTGAGTTTATAAAGCGATATCGCATAACCAACTAAACCTGTCAAAGAATGGTGGCTGATAGCTAACATAGAGATGTTGGAGAATGAGTGGTGCTGCAAGTGTGCCTAGGTGGTGTAGTGGTAGTAGCACGCGCCCCGTATGGATGAAACGCGGATTCGATTCCCGCCTGAGGTAGTGTTTTTGCTTACTACACAATTCTCTTAGGATCATAAAATGCTATTGTCAAATAACTATTCTGAGCGAAAAATCTGTGACATCAGCAGGACGTTATGGAAACATATGTCAAAGATATACATTTTCTCCAAGAAGTACTCTACACAATTATGAGCGCGCACTCTGTCTATGCCTACTTTCGCTGGAAATTAGATATAACTCCATGAAATATTTTAGTAGTTTCAAATTGTGGGATAGAATTTCCGAGTTACACTCCTACAAAGCAGACGTTAAAATGATAAATAGATAGTCCATAAGAAATATATGCTCTTTTCTCAAGGAGATGCTCTTTCCATTAGAGACGCTGTTTTTAGATGTGCGCTTTTTTCACCAAAAATATATTCGTAGAAGTTTTCGTAGTGATATTACATATTTTTGTCAAGGCGAAGTGCACCCAAAATCTTTGAAAAATTCAAACTACAAAGGCGAAATGTAATATTCTCGTCGTTGCCACATCATGCGAATGAGATTTCGCGCGAATGCAAGCCTCATGATAAAATCGCCTTCCAGTATGAGGGAGCAAAGCGAAATCCGGTCAAAATCGGTTGCAGGAGAAGTAATTACAATGATTTATCATGCTTTGTCGCTTCGCATAGAATTCCTCAACTTTAGAAGATAAAAGTGTATAGAGTCTAAAAATGGACCTTCTCAAGAACGTGACTGGCGTGACTCTGAGTAAACGCTTCTTAATTCACCCTCGAAACGTTCCAAATTCTTCGTAGAAGTGAATGTATATGGATCACCAATTTCTCATAACTTCATTGCGGTGTGCAGACAGTACAAAACTTTTATTGGATATTTCATAGTAAAGTATCATTTTTTATGTGTTAAAATTTACAAACTCCTCAGCGATTCTTAGTTCCTCAGATGTTTTGAGGGTTATCTAGGAACTCTGAAACGTCAGCTTTCAAAATAAGCATTCAAATCCGACTATTACGTATATTTAGACGTGAATCGGTGTAGACTAGGCGGTAGAAATTCGATTTCCTATTTTTCAGGTAGTAACACTCCTCCGATTACAAACACGGGCTACCATAGTAATGCCATCTAAATTAGTCTACTTGTCGGCCGATAAAAGCTGCTTTATCGAGAAATGTTACTGCTAAATGGAGACTTCCATGCATTGGGGTTCTTTTTCAGAGCGACTCTTTAAGGTAACCGTTTCTAGTTGAATAGGAACAAGCGGTGAACAATTTTATTGTGTCATCAACTTAAACGGTTGGGGAAGTGCTTACTAATATCAAAGAAGATCGTACATTAGTCATCCAACAGATTGATTGGATAGTCGAAAAACTCATTGGTCAGTTTGAAGAACTACTATTTATAAAACGCCGGCTTGTGCCTACTATTCTAAAAACCTTTTTACTTAGAGTTTTACAGTACAAAGTTGTAAACGAAAAGCTTTTCTTAATGCGAATTACAGCACATTTGTAGCCGGAGAAAGAAAACTTCTTCTGATCTCCAGTATGTTAGCGGGATTATCTCACTCGGAAGCCCAATAAATCTGGTTTGTCTGTTTTGCCAATAAGAAAATCAAAGATACCACATTGCGAGATCATCTGTTCTGCTATGATCGCATGAACGCCGAACAGACTGTATAAGTCATACTGTGTTCTAGCAGTATCATTTCGTTTTACTGAATGCCTAAACAAGGAGCAGCTGCTCTACATCATTTTCCGTGAACATTGAATACAATACTGCATTAGATCAGCAGAAACGGGTAATGCTACCCACCGACCTGTTTCGTCGCAGATCATGTGAACAGACGTTTTGACGATCTCACTCGCCTCGGCAGAACCACACGTCCTTACAAGCCATCCTACTTAATAGGGAAGGAGACTGTCTCCTGTTCTCCCTAATATGTAGAGGTGCATACTGGGGAGTGTGGCTCTGATGAGGCGAGCGAGGTCGCCTAAACGTATACTTGAGCCATTGATAAAAACCTAGATCTTCGGCTGAATCAACCTCTCAATATTTGCAGCTTTCAGAAAAAAACCTAGATCTTCGACTTAATCAACCTCTCAATATATTGAGCTTTCAAAAAAAGAGGTTCAAAAGCAGTCGAATAATGAACATGTGAACAGAATTATTCCACAAATTATTCCACAGAGTATTCCACAATTCAGAAAAGAAACAGAATTATTTGGCACGAAGTTGTCTTGAGTCTAGCAAAAATGGGTGGGTTCTCATATCAAACACTATCTTGAAAAGTTCTAAGCAGAATCTATCATAGGCATCAATAAATGCATAACTGGTTTGTCAGTTTATAAAAACTGAAGCAAACAGATTATGGATAATTACTAGAGAATATTTCTCAATAAAGAAAAAATCAACATTAATAGCACCGCTAAAAACTAAACCTTTGAATTCGATAATTCTTTCGAATAAGTTTTCTCCACATCTTTTCTGAGAATGATGAACAATTCCATCTGCTAGGTATGATTTAGAGCGTTTTGGAAAATGAACGGCAATCATTGTCAGAAACTAAAGAAAATCTGTTTAGACCACAAGTATTATCTGGCGAATTGGCCGAAAGCGATGTGGCAAAGTGTACTAAACAGAGCGGTTCGAATGCTGGCACCGAGTCCATATGGGTCGCACTTTCTTCTCGGCATCCGTCACTGACGGCGGAAACTGAAATCGAACTGTGATGTGTTTCGAACAAACATTGAAGTTGACTCGCCAGAGTAAAGCAGTAGGTTAAATTAAAGTGTGCAATGTGATATATTTTGACCTATCTTCTTTCTTCATATTAGTGATTACGAGATTTACGAATAAAAAAGACTCAAGATCATTTCTTCTGTGCTCAAAATTAAAGGAATGTTTTCATCGCTAATACTGGCCATAATGTAGTTAGCTGGGTAAGGCTTACAGGGACGAAAGCAACGGAAAATTGCATGAAAATTACTTAAGGTCTACTGTGATATTAATTCAAAGCTTTAACAAAAAATATACTCACTCATCAACAAGAGGTCATTTCTGACAGCTAAAGTGTCACATTTAGAGGCTTGGTAGAACTATCCTCACTCTGAAAAAATTTTAAAAAAAGATATATCAATTCCATCAGTATAAACATATTCTCTTAGCATCAAGTCACTCAGAAGGAGTTTCTCAGTGATTCAACATGTGACCAGTTCTTCCTAAAAGCTGAATCCAGAGCCACATGCACGTTTTTTTTACTTAACAGACTATTCATTCTTCATACTCTCTTCAGCATCTATAATAGTCTCTCATCGTAAAATAAATTCTCAAGAGGCCATGCTTTACACAGCATATATATTGGACAAGGTATTGGCATAGTGCTAATATTGAGTTAACAAATAATAGTGAGCCGAAGAAGAAATTTTTTCCCATCTCCGTACAGATAGCTAATCAATTGTTATCGAAAACAAGATCAAAGAAAGAGAGAGTGGAGCTGAGATAGTGGCAGCACAAGTTCGTCGGTTAATGTAGTAAATAGCAAGTGATCTTCAAGAAAGTGATGATGTGTTCAAACTCACCTGAGGTCTTAGTTTTGCCCATATATTACATCCTTGTGCTTGATTTCACTATCCTTTGGAAGAGACTAGACAGTACTGTACTGCATAAACAAATAAATTTATTAAATTGATGGAATAACTACGTTTATCAGATCAACAGGCTATAACAGCAAACAGAAAATTTTATTACAAATTCTCAAAATCGTCTTTGACCTCTAAACATTTAGGAAGTCGCTTGCAAAAATTTCAACAATGCTTATAGCAACCTCCCAAAGGAGTTCTGCTATCTTTTCGGGAATTACATGATAATTAAGGCAACGCAGATGGTCCATTATCTTAGAGAGCAAGTGGTATCGCAGAGGTTCGAGGACCTTGGACAGAAAATGGTCCAAGTGGCGAGGGCGGCACCCAGCTGCCACCAACCTCAACAGTTAATTCGATCACGGGGCAACATCCGAACGGTCCTTTGACTTCATCCGGACCGCCTCAGCTCAAATCATAATCGATCCATTATTGATCTCTCTCCACACAATCTCGTTGTCGTGTACCTAATTGCTATCATGAGGTTGTGTTCAAATAATTCTTGAATGAACTCACTAGAATTGTGAGCGGAACATAGCGCTTCCGTGGCGGAGCGAACTCACTTAAGCTATGCTCGGCCCACCACCGCGGTTAAGGGATTCTGCCCATATATAATCGGTAGTGACCCCACTGCTGACACTATACACTTACCCACTGGATCCCACCGTTGGCTTGTTATTCCGGGGCGAGCATAACAACCCAAACGGGCTGCGCCTCCTAATCATGCTCCGTCAGTTACCATAACATCGCCGCTTACCACAGCACTGTCAGCTACAATGACACCACTTACCATAACACTGTCGCTTGCTTCTTATCATTCGCAGGATCGTCAGATGACGATACATCTCATTAATACATCACTCATATTGGCAGTCATATGTTCGCATAACGATATGTCCTAATCATGAATATATTATTATTGTACTCTTGTTATAGTGATATATGTATATTACAGGTTGTTTGGTATAACATATGAAGGATTTGAACTTTGCTCTCTTGTCCGTTGCGAGACACGAGTTGGCAGCAGATCAAAACAACAAGACCACTGAACCTTCACCACAATGCTCGCACACTTTTCCACCGTAATTCCGTCCTAAATGCGTGTAAAACCGCTTTAAGCGCGTTTATGGTAGTATAGCGAATATTTCTTTTTCAATCAATTAAGAGACTTTTTTCCTCTAGTATAGACCAAGCGGAGTAATTCACCGGGTTGAAATCCGGCAAGTCTATGGCCATATGTCGTTGCTCCAGAAGCCTGGAAACAGCTCTTGAAAGATGGCAGTCGAGCTGGCTGATTACGCAGGAGCCCTGTTCTGCTGAAACGCAAATCCGTCGGTGCCAAAGTGTCGAATACTCCATGACTCCAGTACGCCCCGTAAAACTTGCTGCTGATAGCTGGCAGTGTTGGTTTTGACGCCTCTGTTGATGAAAACTAATGGCGTCTTTCCGGTGACTCAAATGCCTACGCAGACCATCACAAAGGCCCTGAAAATCACTGAAGTGTGTCAGTTTTCCTACTGAGGATTCTGCTGACCCTCTCGAAAAGTTAACGTCGATTCTGGCGACTGTGGAGCGCTTCGACCGTGCATCTCTTCGCATTCGTAAAAACCACATTCGACAAACGAGCACCAGCTATCAAACAAATTATTCAGAGAGCCTTCAAAGACGTTTTTCTTAGCTTTTTGCATAGAAAATATATATGAGCGATCTTATAAGTGCGCCGCTTCAGTTTATTACTGACAATGTTTCGGACACTCCACTTGGCCAATTCTGAGTTTTTCAGAGTCATTTTGCGTTCGAACGGTCCAAATTTCGATGAACTCAGGAACACCTGTTTCGAATATGTTTCCAAAAAAAACGAGGTGATCAAATGACCTTTTTGAGGACGGTCTTGAACCCCTCCATTCTCTGTGACACTCGCTTCACTGCTCTGTCACTGCTTTTGGGATTATTTTGAATGTTTATTGCGAAGTTTTAGAAACAGTCGATCTTATGGATCAATTTTGATCTAACAGCCGAAATCCATCGACTGAAAAGTGGTGATGGACCAGTGTCATTGCACGCTATGCCATCACCACATACGCCTCCCCTCCTTGCTACAATGCAGGGCTTAATGGTGGGGCGGGGTCACCGACGAGGAGGACGAAACCTCCGAAACACCGGTGTACGGCCCCTAGCGTACCAACCTCGTTTAGGCTTTAGACATTCTTCTTTTGGAATTATTTCAGGTGTTCGTTGATAAAAACATTTCATTGCTCTAAAAGATTCTTTTTCTCATAGAAATGGGCGTGCCAGAACGTTCTCAGATTTTGTAACAACTCGAAAAACCCACTTTCTTCAAACCTCAGCATGCTGAAAATAACTGTGTTATTGAGAAGAATAGCTTAAGAACTGATTTTTATTTTAGGCTTCACTATGTTGGTATCTTTTTCCCGATCGATTGTTCTTCTTTCCGGTCGATGGATTTTCTTGGTTGCTTGTGGCTGACGTTACGGCAAATACGCCTTCTTCACAGCCGTGCAATCTAGTCTAGGGACTCAACAACTCTCAACAGTCCCTAGACTAGATTGCACGGCCTTGAAGAAACGGCGTATTTGCCGAACCGTCAGCCACAAGCATCCAAGAAATTCCATCGACCAGAAAGAAGAACAACCGATCAGGAAAAAGGCGCCAACCTTGTGGAGCTCAAAAAAGTTTTAGTTCTCAAGCTATTCTTCTCATTATCACAGTTCTTAGATTTGATGCAGAGCCACAATAAGCTGAGATCTAGAAATAAATGGCAGCTTATGTATATGTAATCAACTCTAACAACGCCTATGCCTTTGTGAGGCTCCCGCTCCTTCTTTTATCTCAGCCGTACTGTATCGCTGACTGTTGCTTTTTTCGCTATCGCAGCAAAAGATATGTCTGAATCATGGATGAAATGAAGAGCGAATGCCTCGAATGTTGAAGCGTGCTGCACCGGAATAGTACATTAGCAACTCGGGTCCATCAAGCTCCGAGCTTTGCTCGCATTCTGACAATCTCACGATTCGTAAGAATGTTTGAAGCCTTACCGAGGTTGTTACTCCAAAGTAACTCTGGACTCCCACGCCCCACATTATGCCCTGCATTGTAACAAGGAGAGGGGCAGAGGAGAGCAAGGAGCAAGCTTGGCAAGTCAACTTTTACCTAGGCTTGTTATAATAACACAATCTAAAATTCCCATTTGCATGATAAGCAACACGTTGTGAACATCTAACAGCCAAGGAGATTGTGTTCCACTTCTTTCATTCCTTCTTTCATTGTTTGCCCAGATCGTTTCTTAGCGCGATTACACTATGATAGCTCCACATAGATTGAATTCTCCGTGTAATGACACTAGGCAGTTGGTAAGGGTGAACTGTATCAAAATGTTGATTCGACAATTTAAATGTAAGTTTACTGACGAGCTCAGAAGAAGCACTAGTGAGTGAAATGTTGTGGCAGACGACGCGCAATTTCGATGCTTTAGTTTTGATGAAACTTGTGCCTCTTCTATAGCAACCACTGATGGATGATATCTCTGGCTAAGTCATCGAGCGTAGTACAAAAGCAAATCGGATATTAGAGCCCTGTTGTTTATCATTCATATAGAGACTGAAAAAGATTGCGCATTAAGTCATGAAAAAATGGAAATAGAGAGTAGTGAAGATATAAAAGCAAAATTCTCGTAAGAGTTCCTTTCATTACTATCTGAGCCAACTTGTCATATGGTCTGTGTAAGGGCTCTTGTACAGCCCGATACACGTGTTTCGTCCTTACAGACCCGTCAGTCACGCAGAACCCGTCGTCTTTCGATATTTTTATAGTCAGTTCTCTCGGGAGCTCTGCTCCCTTACAGAGAGTTATCGAAAACAAACGTTGGCTCAAATAATAATGAAAGGATCTATTGAAATTTGAGCGGTCTTAATAAAGCACTCAAAATAAAGGTATAATCACATGAGAGTTTTTTTCTATTTATCCAGCCATATTTCACTGTTATACAGTACGTCGAGTTGGAGACGTCTTTTCGTTGTAAGTGTTGACCTTTAGAATGGCTTAAAGACGACGAAGTTTCAAATTCCACCTATTATTCAGATGCGAAATAAAATTGAGAGTTTGTTAACTATGATGCAGTTTTGTCAATACTATTTGCTAACAACTATTTGATACACGTTTATTCAAAAATGAAGCGGTTGACACAGGCGAAGGGTTTTCTTCAATTCATTTTCTCTATCTTTTAAATCCTCTTAAATAAATTTCTCAGCTATTTGATTTTATTTGAGCACTTCAAACGACTTCCTCTGAAGTTGCGGAATTCTTTTGAGATTTGCTCCTCACCTATATGACGTACTCGAGTGCCCCATATTTTGGTGGTAATAATGAGAGCGGCTTAATCTCAATGAAAAACGACTTGCACGCTTCGCATTGCGGTGTGGCCAATTTAGATTCCTAGACATTGTAGATATAAAAACAAATTACGTGAAAGTAGCAGATTTTGGCTACACCTACCTTTCCATCCTTCAATTCGAACAGACTTCTACCTTTACATTGATCTGTGATGGCACCACTTTGATTAGTTAATTTGTATATATATCCTTTAGTTAACTCTACAGTTAAAATCGATTTGTGTTTGAATTTATCACTGCTTCTGTTTTGAATTTATCACTGCTTTATTTCTCTATTAAATGTCGAGTAAAATTTCTCAAATTCTGTTTTTCCTGCTGGCGTATGTGTATATGAAAAGAGTAGTACAAAAGTTCAATGAGCTATTGTAAACACCTCGTGCTCTTTCGCCAGGCAGTGACAAAAACACCATACTACAAAGTGGAATGAGTATCGTGCTGATCAGTTTCGCACTTTACCAGCAATCGTTTTGTATGTGCTTCCTTATCAACAAATGGCACTACCCGCTAGATTCTGAAAGTTCCATCACTTGGGCCAAAGTTTATTTTGGATAGCTCACAGAACACAAACTGAATACTACGCTGCATTCATTTCCTGTAACACTTGGAATTATTCAAAACTTTAGATTGATATTTCTTTCATGTCAAGAATAGAGACAATAAATCATTTAAGACAAGGACCCCTTTTTTTGAATATTCTTCTGCTAGCCAATTTTAACACTGAGTCCGTTGGCATGTGGAAATTTTAAGATAAGTTGTATAAGCTTCACTTCTTCCAAAATCACCTTCAAAAGGAATCGAGAAATACAACGATACATCACAATTTGCAAAATAAAACTATACATCACAATTTGCGAAATAAAACAATACATCACAATTTGCCACTAACTCTGTATTTACTGAGAAATTATGGAAGTCACACTGCTGGAACTAAACTTTTGCAGCAAGGTATTAAGGTACAAAAAGTCATCAGAAGATGATACTAACGTAATGATTGTTCTAAACAATGGTGTCCCGAAAAAATTCAGGATACTTCGAATAGAATAACGATGACAGGGTCAATGCCTGTGTGAGGCCTTCTGTCAAACATCTATTGCATGTGTGCCTTCGAAGCGCACATGGTTTAGTGACGTGTGTGCATTAATGCGTGCTCTCCTTAGATCGTTTATTAGCGTCACCGGTTACTTGTCCATACACTTTCACTTGTACATCTGGATATCGTTTCAATCACCCATTAGGTCCGTTCTTTTTTTTTTAGATTGCCCTTTTCACGGAAGCGCTAGCTCTAGAAAGTAAAGATTTTTTCTGAGGATAAAGAGCTGTAGATAATATAGTATTGATTCCCAAGATCGACTATCTCTTAACCTCGGCATACTTCAATAGTTCCTAAGCAAGTTTTCCAAGCATTTTTCCACAAGTTTCCGTTTTGTGTACGATGGATGAGGAGAAAGGCGCTTGTGAGATGAGTTGGGATGTATTTTAGCAACTTAACTGCTATCAAGTTTGTGAACCACTTTATTTTTACCGCTGATCTAATCTTGAGCTTTGAATGGTTGGCAGATGTCAAATCATCGTTGGATACTGCCCCAAATTTTGTTCAACATGCCTAGTTTTCTAAGGTTACGAAGGTAGACCGAGTAAATTGAGAATCAAACTGATTATTTTAGGCTCCAAAAAGGCGATACCGGCGAGTCAGCCATTATGTTAATGTACGAAATCACATTCTGTATTGAATTGTATTTAGTAAACCCTACTATAGACAATTCAGTTTATGACAATGACATCGACAATGAGCGCTTGTGGCGCAGTGGTTAGAGGTGCTCTGCGTCACACACGAGGTCAATGGTTCGATCTCGCGCTCATGGCTCACCAAGCCATCCATCCCTCCGGGGTCGGTAAATTGGTACCAGACTGGTCTCACACTTGTCTGGGAAGATGAAGCACTGACTCGGTTCAGCGGGAGGCCACCGCGAGTCATTGTAAAGGCCAGATATGCATTCAATCACCTCAAACGAAGTTAGAAATTGAAGTCGAATGCATGGCGCATCCCTCAAGGATTGATCAACGCCGAGAGCTTTATCCTTTATTCTTTTACTATAGAGAACATCTTTCATTCGTATAAAGAAACACTGAAATAGAAAGACAATTTTCTAGTACACACAACATCTGTTGTAGATTTCAAAAAATCTTAAAGTAACTTACAATGGGAACCAGATTCATTGTTAATCTAGAAACATGGAGATCGGAGAGATTTATAGTAAAGAGTGAAAACAGCAGATTCGTCGACGAAATGAAGCTGTCTGTCGGCCTATTTTGGTTCACATATTACGACACTCGCCATAATTCATGGCACGTGCACGTCAAAAACTAATAGTTCAAATCTCATTACATATTACCATACTGCAACAACTGCTAAAATAGTAAACTAATTCATAAACTATTAGTAAACTATAGTGTTTCACTGCAACAAATGCTGAAATAGTAAAGTATTCCGCCATGAAGATTAGAGACTAATTTTAGAAAGTGTAAAGACCATGATATAAAATGCCTAAATATTGGTTGTGATTTGTGGCTTGTTCTTCTCACTCATGCTTATCTAGCAATTAAACAAGGCTCCATATTCAAAACTACAAATTCCAAAAGAAAAATATCCGGTCATGATAATGTGGGAAATTTGCGAGATCTATTTCAACGCTAAACTCGAAGACCATGAAAATTCGGAGAAGCGAGTTTGTTGTAAGAAAAAATCATCTCCTGATCATTTCTACTATTTCGAGGAAAAATAGTCTATTCTCATTTGAAAGGAGCGCTACCTAGTTAGTCTAATTTTGAAAGTGGAACATGCTGTGAGGCCGTAATACGAAATGATAATATTAATAAAAACGGTTAACGAATTTTGATATGAAACGGATAGCAGACCGTAGATGCGATTATGTTTTAAGATCCTTCCATCAATTCAGAAACATTTATTGACAACAAATCTATTTTGTCTCAGTTTGGTTTTGATACTTTGCCAAAAAGTTTTATCCAAATTTTAATAGTTTTCCTTAGTTTCACCTGTATCACCTGTCGTCCCGTTGATCGTCGAGTGACTCGAGCGGGTACCAGCAACTCTTCCATTTTTCCCTATCGCGTGCAAGAGTAGCCCAGTGGGTCCTCCTTGCTCTAGGAATTCGCTGAGCATCATATCTTTCTTCCATCGCTTTCGTGAAGAAATCGGACCAACGGGTCAGTGGTCTTCCTTTAGAGCGCTTGATCTCCGAGGAATCCAGTCGGTAACGGCTTTCCTTAGTTAGAGTGAAAAAAATATCAATTTAGGGAGCATATAGATAAACTTTAAAGTCAGTCAACATAAACTTGCACAATCAAAAAATAGACTTGGTTCATTTTCATTTAGCTATCTGAAAAAGTTTATTTATTCCTCAGACTTTCATGATAATATGAATTTTCACAGCAAAAGCTTTTCGCATGCTTCGTTCCGTTGAGATAGGCTTCTTAGTATTAATTTCGCAAAGCGTCCGAATGGTTTTTATGATGTCCACCTTTTCAACTCAGTGGTTATCCCTGCCTCAACGTATGCAGCACAAACCCAGCAGCTACGTGAGCAGGATGAAAGATCACTTGACTCACTTTCCGCGATCACTTTACTGAACGCGTAACGGAGAGGTTGACGCTAAGAGTATCTCAATCTCGCAAATGATATCTCAAATCTCGCAAATGAGAGAAAGGATTCGAAATCCCGGCCTACGTCAATGATTGAAAATTAGAGATTTTGTTCTACACGCCAGGCCATCGAATATAAGGGGAGCCGGACACGTAATGGCTCTAAAAAAGCCGATTGGCTAGAGCCGTTACCGACTGGATCTCTCGGAATGTCAAACGCTTCACAAGAAAACCACCAACACAAGGGCACTATTTGATCACGACAAGCTCATAGAAATGACACGAGCTCAACGAGTTCCCAGAGCGAGGAGGGCCCACTGAACACTCTTTCACGCGATAAATGGAAGTATTGCTGATACCTGCTTGGGTCCCTCGACGATCAACGGAGCAGCAGGTGATACAGGCAACACGGTTTATGTTTTACGAGAGAACGGCGTTCATTAACGCGCTAGACGGATGAATTTCAAATTAGTTGTCGAAGGTTCCAAGTAACAGAATTGTATTCTGGCTTACACGCTTAGATTAAGATGTTCTCAAAAGTGGTTGAAAGTTGCTTTTCTTTTATCTAAACGGCCAGCTGTCGTTCGAAGGGCTGGCCGAGGTTGACATGCTCTACGATTACTCATGAGCACTTTAGTGAGTGACTTGTGCTAAAATCTTGAGGTGACCGTCTCAGACCTCTTTTCAGTCAGACTTCATGTACTAATCTTGTCTAGTAAGTGCTAGACTTTCAATCAAAATCAGTTTATACTCCACTTCATAGAAAAACTTCAAGCTAGTCGACCCCCATCACTGGGCTCGTCTCCGTGACCTGGGTTTGCAATTACAATCTTTAGTGCAACATCGAGCAGTTGACCATCAAGCAAAAGGTGGTAAAAAAAACTACGTCTTATGGCCTAAGTCACTGATTAGCAATTGAACCAAACCACATCGTGTCATAAACAACAATCGTAGGCGATCGATAAGCTAAAGGGAGAAGGAAACGGATACGAAGAGGAAAGGTAACCAGACGGCCGCACGGGCCAGTTGGAGGCGCTCGACTGTCATCGTTGTCGGCCCATTGCCTGCGTACCTCCGCTGCGCATCAGTCCTCCCGTAGCGCAACCGCCACCTCTCGCCTTCAAGTTTACCTTAATAATCGAGCACATTATGTTATCACTCACATAAGGAAGATAATATGAAAATAGCAATGAATGTTGAATTGATTGCTGTGTAATAGTGTGCACACAAAAATTTTTACACACATCATCACTGCTAAGGAACCTTGCACCTCTTCTTATTTCCTTTTATCGGGTTGGCCTTGCCGGCTTTACAAAGTGTTTTGATGGGCTGGGCGGACTTTCCATTACAGAATCGATATTGATTGATACCCCACCAGTGTATAACGAACGAGGCACTAAAATTTCACCCGAAAATACTTTAGAATAGGTTGGGGATAAAGTTCTGAGAAAATGCCTGTAACTTTTTTGGGTGTCGGCCATTTTTGTTTTCTTAAGCTCATTTGAAAGACCGTCTTCTCCAACGTTTACTGCTATATAATTTATCTACTTATTTCAAGACAGAGCTAACAAGCGAGCAAATTAGGTTGTTAATGATGCACGAATGGCTGTTGGGTTCAAATGCAGAGGTGGCAAGTGAACGCATCATTCTGGCTTGGGGCAAAGACACAGTTGGCGAAAGTACGGTGTACAGGTGGTTCAAAAAGTTCGACGAAGGTGAAGAAAGTTTGGTAGCGATATTGAATTGCACAATTCAGCCATTCATTTTTTGAACACCAAGAAGTCGGAATTTTTTGCTTGCGGAATCGATCATTTGCTGGAGAAGTGGCAGGTAGTGCTCAAATTTGAAGGAGTACTTTGATTATTAGATTTGTCTTTGTTCAGGTTCAATAGGTGCATCAATTAAAGTAAATAAAACTATAAAAAAGTTACGAAAAAAAGAAATGTCTTACAAGGATTTTTTCAGGACTTTTGCCCCAACCTATCATGCAGAACCTCAAAAAGCTTGCAAAACGGAGCCTGTATACATGATTCTAGTTGATTTCTAGAGAAAAAGCACTTCGATATTAGTCAATTATGAGCCCGTATTCATTTGGCGATGTAAATTTTATTTTCGCTGCCGTTCATACAGAATTTCCTACTTCGCGATGTTCGTATCAATGACAGCTTCATTAGATTTATTACAGAGCTCTTGGGAAGTCACTAAGATACTAAATGACAAAGATCTCACGTTTTCTTTAGTGGAATTATCGAGTTTAACAGGACTTTCTCCCCTCATGAGCAACAATTGAGAGTACCGAAGGGAGTGACCAAAGAGTTCTGGAAATGATTGAAAACCATTTAATCTAACAAAATCATAACATCAAAGACGTTCTTTTGCGATCTTGATTTTTCCAGATTACGGTATGAAACTCGCAGCAGCCGCCATGCTCAAATTGAACCACCGACATGGACGACTGTCGCGCAGCAGAGAGACGAATGGAATATGTACTGGGGTTCGCACAATCAGTGAAGACGGACCATTCAAGTATCAAGTAAAGAAATTCTTTACAAAACTTGACCTGCTTCGCTTCCGTGTATGAGTTCATGTAATTTGTCTTGCTAGTAGCATCGGAGAAACTCAAGCCATTTTCCATTCCTGTGTTAGCAGTCATGGTGAGTAGTTTAGTAGGGTGAGTACGAGTTAGCACTCACGCCACGGGCTGAATGAAATTATGGAACTGCTATCCACATATATATGTTTCATTGATGTTTATCAGCAACAATCACACAGACTATTCATGATTCAAAGCAACGAGTTTGAGAACGGTCGGAAACTCGTATATTACAACGTAATTCACGTCAAATTGCGACGTTGCCATTTGACAAGAACGCGGGAACCACCCGCCACCAGTGTTTTATGCGTGATTAAGTCACACAAATTTGTTCGTGATTACATTCGAAGCTCAGTAATTGTGTTTTCAAGGGCTTAAAACTCTTTACTTACTACTTACAGCGCCATTGGGTAGAATTTGCATCTTGGTGGCACTGCCCTATACAGCTGGAACGTCTCCAAGGTTCAGAACATACTTTATCGAAGATTCTCGATGTTTCGACTAACTTGAAAAGAGTTAGACCAAAATATTTATCTATGACAGCGACATGTTTCCACTGCGCACGTTTTCTCCGCGGCTGTGTACTCATCACAGGACTCAATATAACTAATTCACTACGGGTTGGATAGTTCTGTGCTAGTAATGCTGATCATGTCGAATGGTTTTTACGAAGGCTTAGATCACTTTTCTTGAGTGGATTGTTTGTACATAACGTCCTCTCCTATTTTGGCTTTTCTTTACCTGACGATATAATACTATATATTTATATTTGACTGCATTTTGAGTACTTGGTTAAGATTTGTTTCATCCTCACAGCATATATTAAGTCTTTCGTGAGATCTGCTATGGCACTATTAGAATGAGACGTATGTTTCGGCCTTTTCAACAGCACGATGCCTTTTGGTTCAGCCAGTCCCTTGTAGGAGAGTATGTCTCCAAATATGAGGTAATCGACGCCGCATCAGTTACAAAGCTTATAGAGTGAAAAGATCACCATACACTGCAGTGATAGCGTATAAGTGCATGTCAAATATTAAGATCACCTGACAGTAGTGATTAATAGTCGACTTCTCATGGCTGCTAAGTTTAATATTAGATTTATGTCATATGGACATACGGATTTCTAATTTTCTTTTTTTTCGAAAGTCTTCATAAAAATCTACATCAGTGAACATAAAAGCGTGGTTCATAGTTAGCGCGTAGTTCATCTTCAGCTACGGTGTGTGAGTGGTTGTAAGGATGAAATTTTGTTACATTCGCACCATAAGGCACAGATTTCAAGTAGTTATTTGATAGCTATATGTTGTGATGATTCTCAAATCAAGTTTAGTTCTCGAAAAACTCATCATAGAGTGCTGAAAAAGCGAAAAGAAGGCTACGTTTCGCATTTCTGGGCTTTATCTATAGTACGGCGTCAGAATCTGAAATTGACTTTCATATTTGTGTACAAATATTTGAGCGTTTAACGAGCAAAATAGCCTATCTTCTCACTTTCTTTCTCAAAGTCATTCTACTCTCGAGATTTGTTATATTTTGTTTAGATACTTTCTCTTAAAACAGCGCGCCGTGATAAACGATCCCTTTCGCTGTACAAAAACTTTTTGTGAGAGTGATAGCAATTATTCGAAAACTTAATTCTCTGATTACTGCGCTATTTAACCGCTTTTTGAAGAAGTTTTTTATAACGCTTCAGGAAAAGATAAACATTTGTACTTCATGCCCGCATATTTCTCGCAGTACAGAGCTTTTCTTTTGAACTGTTAGTAATTATTCGATAACATAAAGTTCAACGATTCCAACGCTAGGCTTATTATCTGGAAACACCTTTCCTCTGCAGTATAGCAAGGAAAATAAGATTTATATATATTTGTTCGACATCTGTATTAATTTGAACCCATATGATGCAGATGCTCTCCTAAACGTAGTCGATAAAATATCTTCCTTTTTTGCTGAGATTTCATAAAAACATCTTTTTTTGGGCACATTTTCACAGTATACCGCTTATAGAAAAACATTAGGCTAAGTCGCAAATGTGATGGTAATGATTGGCATAGTGTATTATACTTTTGCTGGTGGGGATTTGCAGCTTCTACATTTTTAGATTAGCCATTTTTTCTGTGGCAGTGGTGATTTAGCCCTCGGTGGTTGCTATATAATTAGGAACTAGCAAACGAAGTGTAGTTCAGTCAAAAGCCATTGAATATAAAACTTTTCGAGGGCTGTTTCCGAGCTCATTCTTAGTTGGTCATCCCCTGAGCGAGTGCTGGCGTGCTTCCCTTCCTTCTCACGGTCGTGAATACGCGTTGACGACGATGTCTTTATGTCCTTCATTCGGCTAGTTTCCCCAGCACTTTCATCAAGATGGTGGCCGACCTTAATGCGTATCTCACGCAGGAATCGGTCGTCAGGTTTTTATTTCTTTGATCGTGACGAACTTTTGAAAAAGTTCATTACTCCGTCGCCATCAACCGCGAACATTAAACAAATTCTCATGTTCACCCATCTATTTCTTATTTGAAAACATTGTCTTATTCTTGAACATCGTTCAATTGCAGATCGTGTTGATACTCTGCACCCGAATCTCTTAATCTTCACCATGATAGTTAACCTTTGTGAACCGCAATGCTTTCAGGCTTCCGAAAAAGTTTCCCGCAAATTATCCCAGTCCTAGATATTACCAGTAGCCATTAGGATTGATACTGTGGGGAGCTCGTACCTCTTCGGTTCTTGCTATGCTATCTTGCAGTAGCTCGACCTGCTCTCTGATGTGTCTGATTTTGGTTTGCAGAATAAGGGAAGGAATCATCGGATCTTCAATTTTGTGTCAGTCATGATAAATAAGACATGGTTGAAAATCTAATCGTTTCATGCGAATTGCTCAGTTTCACTCGATGTACAGTTTCTTGATCATCTCCTATCTAAATGGAATATTTATACAACGAATGTCGTGGTCAGATTCAAAAGTATGGAACGATTCTGGCATGAGTTGATTTCACCTTGTTCAAAACGATGTAATCAATTTTCGCACGAGATCACCTCAAACGCAGTTAAAAATTGAAGACGATTGCTTGGCGCATCCCGCAGGGTTTGATTAGCGCCGAGAGCTTTATTCTAGTATCCTTTATTGTTTACATTAGTTTTTCTTTCTCTACAAATCTGGCTGTTGCTAAAAGACTGTTATATGTTGGAAAATGTTTTAGCAGCTTGACAAACACATGAACACTGCCGCCATATCGTCGTTCGCCATCGAAATGAAATAAGTTACCGCGGAAAGATGTCCGACAGACACCATGCATTGACCGACTATCTCACATTGCAAAGTCGTCAGGCAACATTTTGAAGAACTTGGCTGAACCACGGTACCACAATCACAGTAAAATTTCTAATATTGCTTCATCAGATTAGCATCTTTTCCATGCTCTGAGGTAGTTTCGGGGGACAAAAATTCAAAAACCACAGCAAGCTCAAAAGTTACCTCTTAACTTCTTTGCACGCTATCCTTTCTGGAAGGAGAGCATTTGATTTCTTCCCAGCAAACGGTTGCGTATCATCGATTATGATAGTGATTATGCTGTCAGTCGACTGATTTCGTTAAATAACTGCCAGCTGAATCCACTAAAGTGTCGAAACGCAAACGAAATCTTGGGCCAACCCAATATATCAGAAAAGTCAACTTGATTTGATCTCGGCATACGTGATTGACCATTTTCTTGCATTATTAGGCTAAAATAAGGTGAGTAACATGTAATATTCGGCTAATATCTCGACATCTCTGTCTTTAGTGTCGTATTATTCGATGCGATGGTCCACAGACGAATTTTCATTCATGCTATGTGGGCGTTCGTTGAACTATCAAGTGGAGTCCAGAACAAGCAAATTCAGAATTCAGTCCATTCTATACACCGGAGAAAAGGCGAAGAACGACTGGCTAGTGTTTTTCAATGGTATAATGACTTACTTCAGTATAGTGGAGTCGTCCAACACGTTTTGCTGAACTTGAAGTGAGTACCTCATGTGACAACCTCTGATGGTCTTCGCCCTCCACACCATCTGCGCTCGGTAGGAAGTCGACTAATCTTGAAATCTATAAGAGAACGAATTATTGTGCTGAAATGAGGGATCGTAAAATTGACCATAAAGTCATTATCGTCTTCTCCAGCAATTTCAGAGTTAATACTTTGAAGATCACTTATCCCGAGAGTGATAGAATAGCTTACCCTTGTCAACTACCCTCTAAATATCACTAGAGCAAGCATTCAAATTTTATCAAGAGTTTTTTTTTTGCACCTTTTCAAACACTTCATTCAAAAAGATGTCACAAAACTTATGAATCCCTCGCAAGGGAGCGTTTAGAATCTTTTGAACGGCTACATTCTTATCCATTATTTTGAAAATTTTTCATGAGACAAGAGGCAGCTATTCGTGCAAATCGCCAATTTACAAGATCATATGCTTTCATTTTTGTTTCTACTCACCAACTTCCATTGTGGATATGAATAACATCTATAAAAGCGAGCACATTCACTGGCATTAATTTCAGAGCACTCAAACTGTGAATGCCTGAAGATGAAATTTAGCAACTTTTTGATAGGCGGATTAGTGAATTTTAGCTGATACTTCAGAGCGGCGCTGCTGTAAAATCGATTCCGGCTACTGTTCCAAACCTTATAATATTATTTATTTCACAGCAGAAATTTGGCCTGTAAAAAATGTATGTGGCAACTTCTTAATTACTTTTCAAGTGAAGTAGTGAGCACAAATTCATCACATTGTGTCAATATAAAAGCTTTTGGATACATAGAAAAGGCCCAAAAGTGAACCGAAACGAGAAGTGCCTCGTAATTACGTGTGACCTCGAATATACCTGTGGCTTATCTTCTGCCCAAGTTAGGCACAGCCCACTGATGCACTGAGCCTAAGCGGGTAGTCTTAAATGAATAATTGATAGACACAAACATCAAAACGGTGAGTGTTTAAAAATGAAGTTTTTACTATGCGATCCAAAATTCATTCTAACGTTTTCTGCTAGGGTTATGGAGAATTTGGCTTGGTGAATTGTAGGTCAATATGACCCTTCCTGGTTTTGAAGAAGGCGACCCGCAGAAACGTTAGCCACCATGAATATTGTATGTTCAAGCTGCATTACTAACTGTGTTGTTGCATGCTTCGCTAGTATTCGACAATATGATCAATAACACCTCGGAACGGCGAAATAGAAAAAATACTCATTCAAATATAATTTACTGCTCTCCACTCTGATTGTTCAACACTCATATGGTTGGTAATTTGTTGATAGTGTACTGCCACAATGAACATCGATCAGATAAAAAGTGTGTCTCATGAATATCACAGTTCACTTTCAATTTCAGTTGACAGTGACCGTTACCGTGTACAAATGCGAACCAAATGGACCCGATCTAACATTCGAAGCGCTCTGTCCACAACATTTTGCCACATCGACCTCGACCAATTAGCCATGATGATGTTCGTAGTCTACATAGAATTGTTCCTGTAAAACGAAGTTGTGCAAATAAGAAAACTGTCCTAACCGTGAGAGTTCCTGAGAGGGACAAGTGTTTGCCGTCGATAGCCTTTGCAAGCATCGCACATTTGATAGCCCCTTGAGGCTTTCCTGGGCAAATTCCCGTCACTGTGCTACCGACGTAAATACAGCTGTCGATCCTATCCATTGCTAAAAACAATAAGTCTTTGAAACACTTTTTCTTCTCTGCACTAAACAATTGCAAAAATCAAAACAATGTTGGACACTATTTTCTTTTAATTTTCAAATCTACAAAGCTTCACTTATCAACACACTGAATACTATATCATTCTGAATATAAAGAATGTGTAACATTCGAAAAGATATTCTCAATTTGAAAGATTTGATGTTATGTTTCTATGATAGTACTCCTCAAACTCTGAGATATTTTATAATAAGCTTATAGAAAAAATCTTTGCTTGCAAAAAAATGAGTACAGCTCTGCTTTTTGAATACCCCTTATAGTTCAGATTGGAATTTCCTATATGAATGTCCACTACTGGAGACTTACGGTCACCCCCTGGTTCCCTAAAGAGCTGACATTGCAGTGGTTCGTAAGTGGTATTAACTCGAAGTTGACCCAGAATGTTGGAGATCACAAAATCAAGCAAGAGTGCTCTCCGACCTTCGATTTCGAGAACATCGACGACCTAAAAGGTGAATCTTCTTCACTATTTTAAGGAGTGGCTCGGAAGATGTGAAACTTTTCAGTTAGGTTAGCTTTAGAAACTGAAGATCTGTGAAGAAATTGCAGCTCATCTCATACGTCCTTTCAGAAATCACGAAAAAGAATGGAATGCTCAAGTTGTAAACTCACTGTTTGCATTGCAAAACGTTGTACAAGTGCCTGAACAGCATCCTTGCTGTTTGCAACACCAGGGAATAGGGTAGAGACTACTTTGTTATCTGTGTAAACCGCGATAATAGGTAGGTTGCTGGGCCGCTGGCAGTAAAGGTCCTAGTGCTCGCTGCAACGAAATTTCATAGTTTTTGTATTGAAGGTTGTAAATTAAACTATTAAGAACCTCGAAAACCGGCTCTTCTTGTTAATACCATTCAATTACACTTTCTTCTATAATTTAGCTATTATCACGTGGTTGAAAAATAAATTTACTCGGCCGATATTTCGACGTCTTCGTTTCTTCAGAGCCAATAATTTGAGTCGATCGTCCACAATTATTCGTTTCCGATGTCGTTCAAGTCGATTCTTTCTTGGTGTAGCACCGCCTGAATGGAAAACCTCACTCGGCAATGTTTATTGATATAGAATTGTTGTCATAAATGATGTTTCTCAATAGAGTGTTTTTAGAAATCTCTTCTGAGATCATCGATCTATTCGGAGAGCCACTTCAGCCTTTTCAAAGTTTGGCATGTCACTGGCTTATGTATATTACGGTAATCTTTCAGAATATATCGATGCTCTCAAGTGATATTTTTAAACAGCAGATTGAAGATGAATATCTATGAAAACGCATGCCATCGACCTTGAAAGGCTCAGACAACATTTCACGTTGTCAAGTCCTGGCATGTTGTCATTTAAACCACTATCAATTTATAACTAACGCTGGCAACTTGTGCGGCAGTTATCTTGTATACGATAACATCGCTAAGTAAAGTTCTTTATTCGAGCGATGTTCCTTTGAAGAAAACTGGACGTGCACAGCAACGAAGGCGAAGACCACAACGATGGCGAACGACAGTGGACAATCGAATCTAATCATGGGCTCCAAGATGGCGAAGACTCCAAAACGTTAACCCATTATAGTTTATTCATAAACTCCTGGTGTTACCTAAATCGTATAAATCACTGCATAGAAAAACTTCTTGGTTTTATATTTCTATACAGAATTAAAAACTCTGCCTAACGTAGTGCAGACTTCGACAACAATTAAGCAGTAATGGAGTGCTAAGCATGCTCATTCTGATTAGAGCTCTTAACCTTCCAACAGTGGGAATATTTGTATAGCCATAATAATTTCTATTCGTTACTTTGACCTCCAGGAAGCACTCCACATCCAAACACGGTTGAGATTGAGACTAGCAACAAAATCATTAATGGAGCGCTCGAAAGTCCTGCCATGTTTGTAGGAATAATCATCTTCCTAAAATAGAATAAGTATCATAGACTCAACTAAGACTACTATCTAGATCTCTTGTGTGAGATCTTCCACGAAACAACAACAGATTCGGCACTCGGCACTTATATGAGGGTGACGTCGCCTTGGCCGGTCTTTGATTTGTTCTGGTTTTTTCAAGTGCTTCAAAGGATCTTTAACTCGCTTAATTCAGAACATAATCTTTGAAGGCGTATTTCGTGACACATTGTGCTAATGCGATGCTCAAAAGACCAGTGGTCGAGATTAAAAATCTCTGTCAAATCTTTAATGAAAATGGATTGCATGGGAGCAAGAAGTTGAGGAAAAATTCCAATGAATGTTCTAATTTCTCTAGTTGTTCGGCTTATATTCGGCTCCCGCCTTATTTCTGATTCTGTAACAATCGACAAAGCGCCTGAATCACAACTGTAATTCTGAGAAAAGTCTTCCAAAGATGATATCGATTGATAGAAACGAAGCGCAGTTCTCATTGCTAAATTTTTCGATGACAGATCTCTACAAAACTGAGTTCGTGAAACTTTGATGTTCTTCTTAGCCTTTTACATTTAGCACGCTCATGAATTATCGTTCCAACGGAGTGGAAACTGATAGCCAAATTGAATCGATCTATAGAATTTCATTAGTATGGGGAGAATTAGGCGTGTAATATGTTAGCAAAAATCCACCAATATGAGGACGTTAACGGAAAATCGTATCAGTATTGGGTCCTCGAATAAACAGCTGCATGAAGACATCAAATGTTGCCGTGAGATGGAAAAATATTTCCCATCGATGAAATCGCCAATGTATTGAAACAGGAAAGCACAATGGGCGATGTTTAAGAATGTGTTTGATGTGATGATAAGCAGACGCTATCCTGTTCATCTTTCCAAACGTTTCAAGGTGGATGTTTACAGAACGCCGTCTTTCCGCAATTTCCGCATGATGTGCAGGCACAACAAAATTTCATTATGCCTGATAATTATTTTTTGAGCCACGCATGTCAGTGGTCTGTCAATGAGGGCCGACTTATAGAGCCCGATACAAGTGTTTCGATCTTGCGATCTCGTCCGTCGGGCACGTACCCTTTCTCGTCTTTTGCTAATCTCTGCGGGTGCTCCAGTCCCCACACTAAGAGTTAGTGACGACGAATGTTTTACACTCTATGTCCAGTGAAATTCTCGGGAACACCGAGTGTTGTGCACTCGATTGCTCTTGGCTAGTATATTCAATATATAATGTCTCCCATTTCGAGAGTCTTCTTAAGAGCTGTGGTCTGATATGCGTGGCTCAAAAAAATGATTATCAGGCATGCTGAAATTTGAGCTGTGGTCTTAAGAAAAAACTCGAAACGAAGAACAAAATTTGTTATTGCACATTTCACATAGCGGAATCTCATTTCTTTGTGTAGTGATTACAACCGCTTTGGTGGCTTCTCCATTTCTGTAATGTTTCTGAAAAATCGTCTGGAAAGTTCGGAATTTCTTCACTACACTAAGTTATCAATTTGACTCAATCAGTTCTCGAGGTTTGGAGACCTGAAGACGTCTATCCACAATAACGTTTCAAGGCAGATATTGCTGTGTTATAGAGAAAAAAGCAACAAAATTTGATGAAACTCCGACATTTTCCCAATTGGACAATGTTACTCGCTCTCGTGTTCGCTGAATTGTTGCGGAGCGTACGTTGGCCAAGATTTCGAATTTTTAAGAGCACTTTAATGACCCTACATCTCCAACAAATTATCATGTTCGAAAGAAAGTTCTGGAGTAGTTGCAGAAACTGGAAATTTATGCATGAATTCCAAACAAAAGCAATAATAACTATCCTCCAAAATAAAGGCCATCGCTTTCTACGACTTTCTGCCATCGGTCCGCCAAGTTTCAAAGTTGGTCGGTGAACAATTCTTTCGACATCGAGTCAAAGAAGTCTTCACATGTATCTTCAGCTCCATCGAAGGACTCCAACTTTATTGAACGTCCTGAGCGAGGCTTATCTTTAAGGTCACAATCACCGGAAATAGGGTGTTGAAACGATCGTTCAATAGCAAATTTGCTTGTTGTGTCTTCCCTTTCAGCTTCGTTGATTTCATCGACTGTGGCTCGCTGTGAAAGACCATTCTCCATTGATGACACAATTAATCACGAACTGCGATTATGTCGTTAGACAGGGCGAAGGCTTGTTACAAAGTGAGAATAAAGACGAACAATATCTAGGCCCCATAATGGGAAAATCCACATGAGAAAGTGTAATATTTCCATGATATGCATGGGATTATCCCATGCTTATTGAAGTGCCACTTCACAAGCATAGTGCGAAATGCTTTGAAAAATCTTTTCTCTGTGGAAGTCTCATTCCAATAGTAAACGACATAGTGCTCGAAGCAGAAAATTCTACTTATTTCCAATGTGCTGGCGATAAGTCTCCGATTTGGAATGTAGTGAATTTTGTTTCATTATTTCGCAAATGATAAATTGAAAGCACCGTCGACGCTGTATTATCATAAACCCTGTTTATGAGTTTAATAAGTCTTGATTAAAGCTGAATAAGCTATTGCGTTTACAGCCTCTTCATGTTTGGAGAGTCCGCGTCGTTTTGGTTGAATTGCCTAACAAAATTTCGCTACAGTATTCTCCCTGCACTTTCAAGACGATTTTGTTATAAATCCGCGAACTTGAAGACGTTTTTTTGTATGGAATGCCATCAACCGCATAATCTCTTGCCTTGCTGATTGTTGAGTGACCAGAGCGAAGCTATCCCTATTCCCCTAATACGTCAAACAGCCTCACTAAGTCCTCCTCTGAAGGGATAGCTTGTCAGGTGGAGTTCTTATTGTGTGTCCGACGTCAAAGGATTCTCCCGGCTTACGTCCATCGTCATCCGCTGTCATCAGAACGTATTATGTGTACCAACCTGAGGTTCGCTGACATTTCGGGACGCAGAACGACGCACTTAGTTTCCGATCGTTGCCACAGTCACATTTTCGGATCCCTTCTCCTATTTGAGAGGAACGGAACACTCTTTGCATCGACTTTTCGCTTCCACGTTTCATAACTCTAAATGATCTAACATCCTGCGTACGTAGCGACTAGTTTTTTGAAATATTTGTAGAGGCAACGGTAATCTCTGGTCGAAAGTTGGGTGTGGAGATGGATGTTCCTTGTACTTTTTCTACATCGTTAATGTTCTCAAACGCTCTCCAAGTGGCTCGCTTACTCTTGCTCAGCTCTAGATCTTGGTTGTTCATCATACTGACTTTGCGAGCGAACACTCGTATTAAACCTTTTGGCGATATTGATTTTGTTTAAGGTGAGCAGGCATCAAAAAACAATGCTTTTTTTATAAACATCGTTCTTGTGAAACATGATCGGAAACCTATCCTTTCAGAAATGTTCTCGAAATCGATCAACGTTGGTTCAGCCTGGCTGACATAAGGTCAGTGGAAAAGTAACTCGGTTCTAGACAACAAATTTTACATTAATATAACTGGAAGTAGACAAATCTTTATCAGTGAAAATAGGAGCCATTACAACCAACACATATTAGCCAATGAGAAGTGAGTTTATTGATTTTGTTGCATTTAAATTGATGCTTTGAGATACGACGGACTCTTGGAAAGGCTTTCTACGTAATGTATGTTTGATGAGCGTTTTCTGTGCAATAAGATGTCGAGACGCTTGAAGAAGTAGTAGTTGGAGGGCTACGAAGTTACTTCATCGTCTGTAGTCGCCGGACCTCGCCTCCACCGACCACCAGTTCTTCAACACGCTTTTACAACATGGTGTTTGCAAACACAAGCAAAAACATGCATGCAACACGGAAAAAATAATTTCGAACGTTTATCAAATCCCTAGGCATCGATTCTAATGCTACGAGTGTGCAAACTTCTGTTGGTGGATATGTTGATTGCAATGGTCTTTATTCTGTCTAAGCCATTTGGAATGACGTGTATCCCTGCTGTCCCGCTATTGTTGACAGCAACTTTTCCTCGACGTTTTACTAATCAATCGAAATTTGGAACCTGGCTGCTTACGTTTTTGAAAAAACCCTAATTGTATTGTAGCAAATTATGTCTCGCACTCGATTTGATTTGTTTGCTCAAATTGGATTAGCAGACGGCTTTTCGCTTGACTTTTGGCAAATTTTTCAGAGCGGTATAAGAGCGAAAGGATCATTACGTTTTGAATTCAAAGTGGTTTCCAGATCACTCGGACATCGCATTAGGATTATAGGCCCTTATAGGTAAAGTTTGTATGCTAGAGACACTCAATAACTACGGAGAGATAGAATATTACATTAGGGAACTTTTATACAGGTACTTTCAGTAAGTAAGGTGAGCCGAACACGTGATGTGCTTTAATGACAACCGATGAAAGAGAGCCGTTACCGACTGGATTCCTCGGGATACCAAGCGCTCTGCAGGAAGGCGAGCGACCCGTTGGTCCGATTTCTTCACGAAAGATATAGAAGAAAAATATGATGCTCAGCGAATTCCTAGAGCGAAGGAGACCTACTGGACTACTCTTGCACGCGATAGGAAAACATGGAAGTGTTGCTGGCGCTCACTCGAGTCACTCGACGATCAACGATATGGCAGATGATATTTTTGATAGAAAGAACGATCACTTGTACAAAACGATATTTTTCTTTCTTGAGAAAAACATAGTCTTGCAAAAAGGAACCCATTTCCAACTGCTGCCGAGGAATTTTTTCCTAGTTTACCTAGGTTTTTATGATCATTTGATAGCTTGAAAAATGTTGATTTCTATAGGGAGTTTGTTTCATGAAAAGATGTTGACTATCGGAAAGATCAAAGCGTTTTACTATCGGTGGCATCAGTCCCATATTCAGAGTTTCCAGAGCACTTAACTGGCAGTTATACAGTGAGATCTCTGAAAAAACTTTATTGCTACGGAAAAGAAGACACTATTTGAGGAGCTTCTACAAACTTATTACTAGTAGAAAGGACTCCCAGTCATGCTAAACAACTTGCAAATCGACACGTGGGCTACGTATCTGAATGTTATGCATTCCAGTTCATTTTTCACACTTCTTTAGACGATACTATAATAGAACTAGAGTGCTCAAGAGATACATATCCTAAAATGTCTGGTTTCTAGAAGAAAGTTGTGCGGAAGTCAGTATTTATCGGAGTAAACGTTGAAAGATTTACCAAAAGTAGGCCTTCTCATTGAGAAGTACCAACAAAGAGAAAACTGCGCCCAGCTTCTGGAGTTTTTAACAAGTTTTTAAACTTCATAGAGGTTCTCTTGACAACTGTATGGTAAAAATTAGATGATGGAGCACTTAATTATCATAAAAAACAGGACAGTGGAAAGAAAGTTCCAATAGGTATTCTTAGTAAACAGAACGCCCATACGTCCTAGCAATCCGTATTTTCTAGCAAAACGGAGAAAACCTTCGAAAATAAACAAATTTTCAACTCTTTTTCCGCTTTTTGACACGGATCCCGATGTTGAATTCTTTGTATATAACTCATCACTGTTATATACGCAGACAAGATAGCACAAAATTCTTAATCGGAGAATTCTCACAAACACTTTGGAAGAAAGTGAAGCATTCTACACTAAATACTTTGTCGTTCAGAACTGAAGTGAGACTCCCACAGCAAAAGGATGATTTTCTGAAACATTTTCATAATTGCTAGAGGCACGGTTGTCAGGAAAGGACTCTTCGATATTCAAAATGTAATCAAATGCATTAAACAGGCAAATTTTAAGGTGGAGAACGGACGCTACTGTTATTTACTGGCGAAAACGTCGGAGCTGCATCGAATGCAACAGTTTCCTTTTGTAAGACAGAAATATTCGCTCTAAATTGTTGTTCTGAGGAGAAATTTTCTAGTCAATTCTGAATCTAGGGTACTTATTGAGTATGATTAATCACTTGTCAAGCAAAAAACCTTCGATCCAGACTTTTAAATGACCTTCCAGAATTTCTTGCAGAAATGAGATAAGTCACGGGAAATTTTCTAACCGTTATACAAGATACTTCATTACAGAGAATGTACAAAAACAAATCTCGATTGGCTTACATATACAGAAATTGGGGAAATTCACGATTTTATGTCGCACATCAAAATAAGGGACGAAAGCCAAATTTGCCACCTCGCCACTTGAAAAATTTGCATGTCCACTGGAACTTCTGTTTAAGTGACTTTCATCACACAGTTCCTGTCAACAGATGTATTCAGAAGGAGTTTTTTTATTTCAGCAATTATCTCTTCCACATTATACCTTTACTTTGAGTGCTTAATTGAGAGCACGCTCAAATTTCATTAGATCCCTTTCATTATTATTTGAGCCAACTTGTCATGTGGTCTGGTAAGGGCTCTCGTACAGCCCGATACACGTGTTCCGTCCTTACAGACTTGTTAGTCGGGCAGAACCCGTCGACTTTCAATATTTTTATAGTCAGTTCTCTCGGGAACTCCGCTCCCTCACAGAGAGTCATCGAAGACGAACTCTCTCTTACAGAGAGCTATCGAAGACGAAGAGAAGGTGAAAATTTCTCTTGATATAGAATGTAAAGCGTTCGTCTTCGATGACACTCTGTAAGGGAGCAGAGCTCCCGAGAGAACTGACTATAAAAATATCGAAAGACGACGGGTTCTGCCGCGACTGACGAGTCTGTAAGGACGAAACACTTGTATAGGCTGTACAAGAGCCCTTACCAGACCACATGGCAAGTTGGCTCAAATAATAAAAATATCTCTTCCACACTTCAAAATATCAGAGTCTGTCATGAAACGTGTTTTCGAGAGATTTTCTTCGAATTAAACGAGCTGATATCCTCTCAATCACTTGGAAAAGTTGAAGTGCTGCCTAGGCTCCGTCACCCATGGTATAAGTGCTCTATCCGTTGTTACTTTGTGAATGATCTGACGCAGAAAATATATGAATTGTTTTTTGGCTGAGTCTACAAGATCTTCTTAGATTCAAAGAGGTAAAATGAATAGTCAACAAGCAAAGCGAGAAATTAGCCGATCCCTTTATAGTTTATCTGTGAAATTTCGAGAACGCAACGCACCGGAAATCGCAGCCGTAAAGAATGAAATGTAGTCACACAACGAAAAATCCATATCACCACAATGTTGCTTGACTCACAAAGTTTCCACTGGTTGAGTGATTTTAACACCAGGGTACGCAGTGAAATATAACTGGGAGAATACTGATACCTGAGCAGGTTTTAGTGATGTATGAATAATGGGCTTAAATCGCGACTATACCCATCTGGTGCAGTGCGCTAGCACTACACCACCGCAACCTTTCCTTTCTCTCATCCTTGTTTCAAGGTAACGGTGACTGCTGATAACAACAAAAAAAGAAAACAGTCCTCGATGCTATTAAGGCGCGGCTGAGAGGAAGGTAAATTGAGATCTTTCATAATGTAATGCGAAGACGGGCTTCCTCAGAAATGTACAGTGACTGATCGATTCATTGCACATACATCAGCCTTCAACTTTTCTCGTATCTCCGTTTTCTCGTGGTCATATATCGAATCTTGGCAAATTATAGCACGTCCATTTCGAAGAACCAAAGGTGAAGAAGTTTTTTGGAGCAACGAAATTATCCATAAATGAGGACCAATCAAATTTGTTCTGCGCTTCAAAAGTCCTCAGGAATGAGACAAATTGTTTTGATTTCGGTTCTTTCTGATTAGGAGGGAACAAGTAAAAAACCGATCACATTCGCTGGAGAGGAATTTTCACAGGAGTGTTAGTATCATTTGAAAGCTGAGCCTTGAGGCTACAGCCCCACTTCGTCCAGCTTTTCAAAATACTTTTTATGAACACTGTAACATTTGGAATGAAATAAAGTTCCATAAAACCACGTGTCTTTTCTCTTGTCACAACTATATTTCGCTAGACAAAACTCCTTCCCTAGAGTGCTAGTATTCAGACTATAGCACGAGCTTCAAAGAACTCAGAAATTTGTTTGCTTTACAAAAAGCTCTTTTGATCTTTTGATCTCCCTTGGACTTTTGAAATGTGCTTCAAACCTCTGATTAATCATCTAATCATCTGACAGCGTAATGTTTTCTGATTCTTGCCATGTGCTTACTTTCTGTAAATACGGCTCAGCAGGGAAAAACAAAATCAAGTTTCACATTTTCGATAAGTTCTTTATTGGCTATTCGACAAGACGACGATCGTGGCAGAGGCGTGGCAGGAGCTGGGCGAGGCGCGACGATTGTTATATTGCTATTCAATTGAGAATTTTTCCTCCGCTTTGGAAGAAACTCCGAATAAAGATTTTATTTAAATTCTGCAGACAGCATCATATCGAGGTGATTTGAAAAACCGGCGACGTGGAGCTGTAACCTCAAGTCTCAGCTTTTCGAATAGTTACTAACACTCCTGTGAAAAGCTCCTCTACAGCGAATGAGATTGGTTTTTCATTCGTTCCTCCTGATCAGAAAGAAGCTAGATTTGTATGCCAACGTATAAATGAGAGCTTGTAGCATAAGAGTGGGCTTCCTGAACTCGGTTTCAATATTATCTATATAAACCAAGATTAGGTTTCTTTCATCGATCGAACTTCGATGATGTTATGCAACTATGCGCTGCATGTAAAAGGATAGTTATTGTTCAAGTCTATCTCGTCCTCATCAGGCCCCAAGTTTTCCCCATGCCTCAAGTTTTCATGGACATGCAGTGATCAGATTAGAATACCCTCACCTTATGCCATTTTCCAGACGAAGAGTTAGATATCAGTATGACAAGATCTCAACAAGAGTATAGATAGGCCTCCAATGAAAAGCTCAAAAGATCTAGTGAGAGTCAGAACAGGCAAGTAAGTGGAGGTGTAAAGTCTCTGGTACATGATACTCCGCTCATATTAAAAAGAGATACAAAGAAGTCGTACTGCAATGTTCAGTAGCTTGATTGCTATGGTCTGACAGGCTACATACTTCGTGTAGTTTTCACCACTGTAATGAGCTTGCCGAGACTCGGTATTTTACAAAGCAAAAAGAAAATACACTGATGTTTTGGAAACAGCTTTTTTTCTAATGGCAAAGCTACCTTTACAATGAGGACGCATATCTGAGGACATACACGAGAAAATTCTTCTTTTTCTACTGCTTCTGAGATCAAAGTAAGTTTCTCAAATCTATTGCGTGCATAGCTGGTTGAAATGTAATGTGTTCATTCCTTCAACGTCTATAGCTGGGTGAGGTAAAATTTCAACTCATAATGGGAAAAAGGAAAAAGTTAAGCGTTTTCGACTAAAATTTTGGTACCTTCAGCTTCGCACAGCCAAAGTGATTCCATTCGGTTGTGAGCGGACACTCGAGTACTCCATGTGTGCATCCAGTATCGCATCAAATCAATTTGAATAAAGTGAGGTGCCATACAAATGAAATGACCTTTGAATTAACCAAACTCCAAAAGCATAAACTCTGTATTTTTGCGTTTCATGAACAAAAGTAGGTTTCTGTTACCTAGCAAAAAATTTTTGTCTACTAATTTTTCAAGAATTTTCCACAAAAGTAGTAATCTATAATTGAAATCGCGGAATTAATTATATAATGGATCCGAACAAAGCAGAAGTCCGCGATTTTCAAAGTATTTGTGGATATCAACAGCAATCTAATGCTTATACCAAAGCTTTACAAAATCCTTGCAACAAATAAAAATGGCGCTTTTTTAATTCTTATTTGGAAGAGGTGACCGGTCTTATGTGACACCTGTGAGAAATGAACAACTAGGTTCAAAGAATTTAGACTGAGAAGCAAAACGATCGCGGGCATAATTCGTTCTGCACCTGAGCGTATTTGTTACGCTGTCGCTTAACAAAGGTTTATGTAGTTAATGTCACTATTGCTAGAGGCCTTGCCACGACCGAGCATCAAATGCTAGAAAAAGTAGATGGATAAAGCACAAACTTATATTACATTTACACATCAGTTTTTATATTTGCTAATAATAATGTAATCGGGCTCAATCAAAAACAAGTGTGAAATGTACTGGTTATCATAATAGGTGGGGAAAAAAGTTCTAAGAAAATGTTTGTAACTTTTCTGGCTATGGCCAATTCTTGTGTTTTCGAGCTCATTTGAATGCCCGTCTTCTCCCACGTTCATTGGTATACAATTTATCTCCTTATTTCAACATGGAGTTAGCAAGCGGGCAAATTGGGTTATTGATGATGCACTAATGGCTGTTGGGTTCAAATGCAACGGTGGCAAGTGAACGCAATCAATCTGGGTCGGGGAATGGGGCAATGGGCAAGACACAGTTGGCAAAAGTACGGTGTACAGGTAGTTCTACAGTTTGACGAAGGTGAGGAAAGTTTGGCACTCGATATTGAATTGCACAATTCAGTCATTCATTTTTGAACAGCAAGAAGTCGGAATTTTATGCTTGCGGAATACGATCTTTCGCTGGAGAAGTGGCAGGAAGTGCTTAAAGTTGAGAGGGAGTACTTTGACTTTTAGTTTCGTCTTTATTCGTGTTTAATAGGTGCACAGATAAATATCACAAGCATTTTCTCAGAACTTTTCCCCAACCTATTATAACAATTTTTTTAGAGGCAACACAAAGAACAGACTAGAGTATGCGATTACTACGACTACCGTATGTTTCGTTGTTCTTATTTAGTCTGACAATCGTTTGATGTCACAAAAAATCAAGCTTAGTCACCCTGTCGTAGATTTTGCTTGGGTCGGACATGTATATCACGCAAAACATTTTAATGATCAGGTATTCTTATTCATTGTTTCCTTATCAATAGCGCAATATAACAAAATCTGCCAAGCAGTGGCTGCATGCATTTTAGAGCAGAGTTAGCATTATTGTGAAGTGTAAGCAAGCTCAAAGAATAACTTTTGACTGATCTCTTATGTATGGTACACCTCTCCTTTTCTGGCAACATTTTAACTAAGTTATGAAGAAATATTCGGTTCAGCAGCTTGAATTCTCAAATCTTCTGCCAAGTTCAAAACCTTGAACAATTTGTGTAGTCTCATACATGAATACTGCTGTTCTTAGAAGTTGCACTGACACAACAGGTTGGTCACTCGAGTATGGCTTCCCCAAACTATGTTGACGAAGAGTGCAAAGTACTGTCACTATGAGAGTTTTTTTACGAGCGTTTATCACACAGGTAAATGATGAGTGAAGAATAAAACATATTGATGTTTAGCAATCCAAGACAGTTAATCATAGGCATTTGTGTGGATATATGTCAGGAAACAAGAGAGCCATCGGTATGTATGGAGTAGAGCAAGAGGTTCAAAGCGAGAACTAAGTTCTTGTGTTTGAATGTGACGATTTGCTGCTGACTATTAGAATGTTATATGTAATGTTCTAAAATCTCTGAAAAGTGTATTGCCAATGTTCTGACCCTAAAGCATGGAGGTGTTTGGAAGTTCTAGTACGTAATCGAATCGAGGACCACGTGTGTATTACAGAACACTTCCAACGATCGCGCTGCACGCATCGTCCACACACTGAATAATTGGCGAAAAAATTTTCGCTGGTGTTCCTTGCAGAGTGCATTCTTTTTTTAACTCAAGAACACGATAACTTGAAATATTTCTGTGGTCTCATGAGATGGTAGATCGATGAAGAAGCATCTTTATTTAAACTTCTTGTATAGATAATAGTCGTCGTCACCAAAACCACTTATAGTACATAGGAAGGGCATAGATTGCTTACTTTGTAATTTCGAGCAGCGAATTCAGAAGCCGCTCTCATTCTCTAGTCTTTCAAGTGCTTTTTTGCTAGAATTTCTTCAGCAAGTTATAAGAAAAGAGACCACCTCTATTGCACGGAACCTTTATTTCTTTGGAGTTGAAACGTTTTGGAATGTACCAGGTTTCTTACATATACAGATTAAACTTCATATTTTTACAAAACGCGCTCTCTACGTGTGATTGGGAATTGCCATCTGGATTCTACTCTTCTCATGAACAGGCAAAAATGGTTATTGAGGCTCTTGTGTAATCAGCAGTCTTGACACTCACATTTACAAGTAACAGCTTAGGCAAAAAATTACAATAGGTAACAGTACAATAAAAAATGTAAGTTCTGCACAAGAAAGAGTATAATCTCGTAACATGGAAGTAAGTGCAGTATACTGCTTGCATTAGAAAAAAGTTTAACTACTTGAACAAAATTTCATACTATGAGCATAACATTAGAACAAGCAATACCTACGAGTCTGTAAAAGTGTTCACTCCTCAAGTTTTTCAGTCATCAGAAATATATGGATAGTTATTGACAAACCGACATCACAAAAAGCAAAAAGCAATAAAAAGAAAAGTAGGCAATGTGCTCAACATATTCGGCAACATTAGAGCTGGATGGTGGAGCACAGTTACACACCATAACTACTAGATCGCATCAAACGAACACTACTGAGTGAAACCTTTTCGCAACTTTTCATGTTTGTAATTCCGTGAATAATACCCGGAAAAATATAAGAAATTAATGTGCTGGCAGATACGAGCTTAAGTACAAAAGAGTTGTTTTGTCCAACAGTCTAAGATCATAGCTGTAGTCATATGAGCAACAATTGCAGTATTTTTCCTACCACTGATATTCTTTGCATTCGGTAGAGTTTGAGATTGGTACAAAAGTAAATGCGGTTAGCGATGTGTTTGAGACTATTATGATTAGATTCAAGCACATCTTTATCAATAAAAATAAAAACCATCAATGAGTTACCAACTCGACATAGGCAGTTCATTTCTGTAGCACAAACTCTTAGAGAATTTCTTCTACGTATTGTTATTTGTGAGAACGTTTCTCCTGTAAAAAGATGTCGAGACACTTGAAGAAGTGATAGATGGTGAACAGAACTTTGGCGAATATGTAATGCGAAGTAAAACTTTGTAGTTCATCAATCACCACTTCCTCAAGCATCTCAACATCACTTTACAAGGAAAAATTTTTTCTTTGAAAAGTTCTTTTCAAGAGCTCATCAAATCCTGAGGCACCAATTATCTGCTAAAATGATAACCAACTTTCTTCTTTTGGGAAAAATGTGCTGCATTGTAGAGGATCTCGTTTTGACTAACAGGAATGTGTTTAAGCCTAACTACAACGGTTTGGGGTTCACGGTCCAGACCGCAGTTTCTTTTGCACCAATTTCATACCACGAGATCTCGTATAGTATTTGCCACTTTATAATCTACGACTGACATTTTTGAATGCGATAAAGTAACAGAATGCTTTAATTACTAGCAATGGTCATTTTCCTGCAATCATTCGCAATTAGAAAGCAAGAAACGCTAAATATGAAGGAGCATGTTGTCATACCTCCAGAACCCATTCCTTGGAAACGACATCCTGAAGACCAGAAAACGCCCTTGTAAGGTTAGTCAGGAAACCAAGGAAATCATATGCTCGACCAGCAATGTATCATTTGAAATGTGTGTTGGGGTCCGCATGACTAGTAAAAACGGACCATCTAAGTTTCTAAGTGTTCAAGTGTGATACGACATACTTTTTCTAGCTTGCAACATGAACGGTCATAGACTACCTTTTCAAGTTCTCTCAGATTTCTACGAAATGTAGTTTGGTGCAGAATAAACTTTTTGCCTTTATGCAACAGTTATTGATCGAAAACACCTGAATATCTCAAAATAGAGCCATATCACCAATTGTCCTTTCGATGATAAGATGTATTTCAACGGGATAAAAAAATTTACGGTTAACCGGAAAAGTTCAATCTATGCCCTCTGTTCGCACGACCTTTTGATTGACAGCTCTAAACGATCGTACACATGCAGAATAGTAACGCCTAGCACTTGCAGCAGCACGCAACTAACTTAAATACAGCTTTTGTTCGTCCATGAGCCAACGAAGACTTCCTTTCATATAACATTTGACGTTGGGTAGTAGACACGCTTGCAAATGGTAAAAATTTTAAGTGCTCATAGAGCAACGGCAAACGGCAATCCTTCACTGAACGGCCGGTGGAAAAATATACGACACATAAGGCCTGAAAATACAAAAAAAATCAACATATTTTTCAATTGTTTATTCAGGTGCAACGCTGCAATAAATGAAGACCGTGGAGGGTAAGGTTTCATCACTATAAACCACAAAGCAGCGGTGTAGCAACGGTTCCAAGGAACTCAAGCTGTTGCTTCAAGCGCTGAACACGTATGGCTTATCGTTCGGCATTTGCTGGTAATCTTGAAGTGTTTCCATAGTTGCAAAGCCTCTAAACGCCTTAATTTGACTTGTGTGAAGAATGATGGTCAATGCATGTAAGCTACACAATATTAGTATACAATTTATACCTATTACCTACTAGCATCAACTACTGCATGGTTTTTGATGTTTGCTATGCGAACTTCAGAGAATTTTTCTTATTGATCATGACGGGTTCTTTTCTGTTATGCAAATGAAGAAACGATCCCTCTCGTTGGACAAGGACTTTCCATTGCACTTTTAGTAATAATTCAAAAGCTTATGCCACTGGCCACTAGCTACATAACCGTTTTTTTGAAAAGTCTATTTATAGTGCGGTCGTAGAAGGGAAATTGCGTTTTTCACTCGCACATTTTTCGCAGGAGAGAGCTTTTTGATAATTTGATTTTTGATGATTACAACGCTGTGCTCATGTTCCCGACATACCGCTTCATTGCAATATATTAGAGAAAATATAATTGAGATTCACATACACTGGCTTGATTATTCGACTGAAGTGCGGGCTGAGCATAGGGAGGGGGAGATGAGGGGATGTTGGCCGTCGAATCCATGCGATGAACAATCGGTCGATCGCGTTGACGCATTACACACGTGGAGTGCGATTTTTTTACTTGATGCGAGTTTTTTTCGTTTTGAAGGGATTCAATACAAAACGTATGGCTCTGTTACTGCAAGACTTCCCTTATATAACCATTGCTTTTCGTGCTTTCAGCAAAGTAATAGTGAAAAAGCGCGGCCGGTATAGAACACAATTTTATTTTAAAAGCTGTAGCGTGTTATATATAGGAATACAGGAGAGTTTAGGTGAAAAATTTGTTTGGTCAAAAAAGGGGCATGCGGCGCAGCAGCCCGAGATTTAAGCTTTCAAATGTCTACGAACATTTCCGTAAAGTTCTTGTCCAGCAAAAGTGGTCGCTTCATTTTTTGCCGCCAGATATAGAAAAGAGCCTCATAACTGACTAAGACAAGCGTTTCGTCATCTGTTCTGTATAGGTAGGGCAATTAGAGTATTTTGGACTGTTGAATACCAGTTTGTTTGCTTATGTCGATTTTTGCTACTTTCTACGCTGAAAAAGCTTTTCTGAGAAACAGTTGTGCAAGACAGCAGTTGACGGTGTCATAGAACATGAACTTAGAGGTAGCCTATATTCAATTAGCAAATGGCAGTTTGCTTAGTGTTTTTGTAATATCTAAAGCACGAAACATGAATAAGAATCTATCCAATTCTTCAGGTGGCACGACTGACGAGGACCGGTATATAAATTGTGAACTCAGAAGTACCCCATAAATTTCGTAACAGCAGAAAAAATTATCTGCATCACCTTTCGTGCCGTTGCCCATCTATTGATTCGAGGATGCATTAGTATATCTTCAATCCTGTCGTGTATGAGAGGAGCTCAGTTTTTGTGACCATTGGAACTCCTCAAGCACCACGTCCATTTTCAAAGATTCTCGTTATCAGTAGTGACCATGGGTTTGATGAACTCGTTTTTTTTAATTCAGTGGCTTTTTATTTTTTCTCGAAAAAGGAGTCATGAAAGAGCTGCGATGGCCTGACCCTGTGTCAAGTGTTTCGAAACTACAACGACGCAGGAAAAACTTGAGTTTTGAGACTGGAGGCTTTTCAGATTGCTAACAAGTATACACTGTTTTGATAGTATGATAAATTAAGACAAACTCTTTTTCTATCCTATTACATTAAAATGTCGCTCAATGTATGTTCTTCAAGCATTCTTCTGGGCGAAATGTCTTCGTAAATTTTCAACGACTTTGAAAAATTTTTGGTTTTCTTGTAGAACTCTTCTCCGTCCGTATAGAGCGCGTCAATTTCGTATTGGTCATAAGTGGTTTTATGCCGAAGTGCAACCACTAGAACTGGTAAGAGTCGGTATTGACTCATATCGTCGCATATGATTCGAGACATTAGTTGCGCGAATGAATCACATTATAGAGAAATTAGTGTTGGAGAATTCCAACGCCGCTGATTTCTCTATTGTCGCATTTTCCGAAGAAAAGTTTTTCTTTGGTGTCATAGACGGAATAAGCAGCGTCTTCTTGTCTCAGCCCGTAACTTTTTACCTCATACTTCTCAGCTGTAGTTCAGGTCCTCTATAGGGAGGGTGTTCGTAGGTAGATTTATGTGAATTTTTTGAGATTCTAACATCTGTCCCTTCCCAACGCAGCCGCATCAAGGGCCTTTCTGTGTCAGAAAAATAAGGCCCAATTTTTTTCGTTGTTTTTGCGTTCTTTACGTCATCACGTAGCTTGTTGAGCTCCAGATGTGAGTTGGATACTTGCGGGTAGTAACCAGCTTCTCCCAAAGTTTACAGAGAACTCATTTATCACAGGCGACTCATAAACTCTCTAAGCGTACTTCTCTGTAAGCAAGGTTTAGGCCAAATGGACTTGCTGAATACCGAGTAGATATGTGTTGAAAGGTGAAGTGGAAGGAGGAGGTCTACCCACTGATTTCACGCGGTGCCATAGAAAAGCAGGTCGCTTTAGGTCCACATTTGAGCCGCCATCTGTCACGTGAGACACGTTATGTGGCTCCTCATAACCAACTCGGAATGCTCGTTTGAAATAAATGAGTGAATTCGAAAGATGCGTGGAGAAAAATCATTGTACGCCACAGAACAACAACGATTCAGTAGTCCATTTTGTGTACATATCCTAGCACGATAAGATTTGCTGATTAATTTATCTTCTCAGAGGTACAAGTAACAATTGATTGACATATCTTGGAAAACTACCTATATGACAACGGAATGGGGCCTAAACGTACTTGCTGGTATGAAATCAGTCGATTTCAACAATATCGGCTACTTTCATTCCCTTCTTATGCAACTCAAGAACTGCAGTATGTTCGTGTTCAAAATCCCTAACTTTGGCACAATTGAGAATAGACAAGTAATTGAAACAGACTCCAGGCCAAAACTGAGCAAAAAAACTCAGTAAATTCATCAGAATCGATGAAAAAAATATCATATCAGTGATATTATTAACACGACACAAAATTGCCGGACTTTTCGCGCGACCTATGTATGGTAGTTGTCATTAACGAAGTCCTTTTTTCTCTTTTAAATTCAAAATGTAAACATTTTGTCAGCAAAATCGATTGCCTGTGCGCTGGAACTGTAAAGGTAAGTGATATTAGGGTTGAGCAAAATGTTTTGGGAATTTTTTTGAAAGTTTTGTTTTTATGTGCAAATTGACAGTAAAAACTACAATAACTATTCTTCAAACCATAAACCACCATTGTGAGTTGATGCGGATCGTGGTGAGTTTCTTTTAGACAAAGCATATTGGTGCAGTTTATTAACAACGGTCCTCTACGAAACCCCAAACTCTACGGCGAAGTCACGAGTGCTCGATGAAGAGCCAGCATTCAAAGCGACTTGCAAGTCACTTTGATCCACAACAGATGGCCGGCTAGAACGAGGCATTTCTTCCTAGTCAAAATCTAAAGATGAAAATTATTGTCTAATAAGCATTTTGGAGCTGAAATCAATGAACTGGTCAGATATATACCAAACTATCAATGGAGAACGACACAAAGGTGTTAAAAATTGAGACTTTCAGAAATTTCCCAAAACTTTTTGCTCATCCTAGTTGTACAATGGGTGTTGGACCACTCACAGATTATCGAAACGTACAGTCATTCAGTTTTTGGTGTACAACTAATTCAAATAGACTTAGTTTGTTGGCTGTCTATCTTTAAGAGGCATACAGTTTCATTTTTTATTTCACCGGACTCTTGTTAGTATCAGAGTGTAGGACACTAGCACGTCTCGACAACAATTCACGCCCTGATGTAGTTGTTGTCCCACGATGCGATTCTTGCGTCATTGGGCGGAACACTGCAGCGTTCTTTTACAAGCCATCAAGCTGCTTCACCAACAGGAAAGAAAGTCGAAGGCCACCTTACACGAGAAGTGTGGAAATGAGTGGAGTTGAATGAATATAACTTTTGTAGCTTAGGAATTTGCTTTTAAGAATGTTACGTGTCAAAAGTTGCTCCTTTCTAATCACTTGATGCACTTATTTGACGATGTTCTTCTCAAAAGTACATTTTTGGCTGCAGCTCATTATCACATCTTCTTATTTGTGAAAGCGTTGAGATTTGAGGAAGCATCGGCAGCAACGACGACAAAGAATAAAGTGACTCAAATTCACTTTAGGGTGGATGATATGAAATAGGCATTCGCTGAGTTGTTTTTAAATGATCGTTCTCACATGCGTCCTTCTCATTTGTCAATTCATATAATTATTAGATTCAGGTTTCAAGCCTAGAAAAAGTTTTGTCGTATTTTCAAAGAGCATAGAAAAATCTATTTGTACACGAATTAAGCTCAAGCAAAAGACAAATTATTAGTCTAAGTACATCATTTCTTAAATATCTGCAGAGACAGATTTCATATGTCTCAGGGTATAGGTTATCTCAGTAGCAATATTGATCGTAGTGATCATGAAAAATCGGAGTTTTGGAGAATATAAAACTCTTGGATGAATGTAACTCCGCCAAACTGTCCGCGGTGCGAAGTTACTGAGGTACGAATACTTTGGTAAATGGTGGAGTTTTGTCTCTCGCTAACCCAATTAGTCAGTTCTTTTTTATAAATATGTTTAGGGCTGATTCTGCTTAGAAATTAACAGACTGGCATACTGAATGTTCCGCGACGCTCGTCCCTCATTTCTTTGCTCATTATCACCGCGATTCTGGGATTTGAGATGTTTCAGGAGCAGACATAAGTTAGAAGACGGCTCTCTTCTGTTCTCAAAGTTGCCATCTAATGAGGAACTTGCACTTTTGAAAGTTGATTTATGCACTATAGCCATCTCAATACCTTCGTTGCTTCATTATCATTTCGAGACACAAAAAAACAATATTTCAGAGTTTGGCATAATTCTAAGCCATGCAAAATGATATCTTCTGAATTTATTGCATTAGGAAAGTAAGCACTAAAGGGCAAAATATGTCTATCACTATTTATTCATCTCATCGACTGCTTTCGAACCTCGCTATATACATTCAATATAGTCTGCGAGAATGTTTAAAGTCTTCTCAGAGGTTGATACTCCAAAGCCGTACGTTTCGGAGGAGTAGCCCTTTTCATCAGTGGCCCACGCGTCGCACTTAACCTTAGTTTATAGATGTGATGGGAAGTCATTGTTAAAGGTGATAGCACATGATAACGTGTTATTTCAAATTTTCTAGTGAGGGGTCACGACTGGTAAAGAATATATAAGAATCTATCTTATCGCCCATTTAAATCTCGCTGTAAGCATTCAGTTTAGTCTGTGAGGGTGTAACAAGCCTTACCGAGGTTGTTAAGTCAGAGTCATACGTACGTTTCGGCGGTATCCTTCGCTTGAGCCATAAAGGACGGCTACAAGAATCGATGCGCCTAGAGCGATTTGCGCGATTTCCGTTGTTTCATTAAGGTTTTTCTCTTCCTTTTGCAAAAGTTTTCGGAATTTTTGTATTACTCCGATAGAACAAGATTTCCTCTACCTGTTCACGCTTTTGATTTAGTTAGGTGTGTCTTCTGTAGAGAAAAACGCTGGTTTACTACGCAGTCGTACTGAATTTGACATTCAATCGATTGTATTGCTTTGTACAAAGGTTGTTACATAAGTCACCTCCCGTATTGATCTTCCCTAATTCCTTGCAAGGCCCAAAAGTTTTCGTAGTGAATAAAAAATAGGAAACAATGAGTAGTTTGTTCAAAATGATGATTCATGCTATATTCGATGCAAGGTCATCGATAACTACAATTTAGCTATTATATCAGTCATTCGTATACTTCCAATTACTTAAAGTTGATGTAAGTGAAAAAAAGTTGAAAGCTTGTGGGCAGTGGAAGAATTCCGAGCGGTAAAAGACAACCGGTCTCAATAAAAGGCTTAGAACATTGGCATTATGCAAACTATTGATCAGAAATATATGTCTCCAGAATAGTATTTTCGGTACATTTTCCCTATTCGCAACCACATTCAAAACAGGGTATTTTTATTCCTTTTTGAGATTTTAGTTATTATTCGACAGCTTGAATATCCAAAACCTGAGGAGTTTATCTTATTTTTCAAATGGCTTTTATATAGTGCTGTAAAAGTAAAGTGAAATTTTCTTCCACACGCAGCCTTCACTGGGCAGTAGTTTTCAATCAGACTTTCAATGAGCAATCGATAGCTCACATCTCAACGATCTCAACGATAATCTTTGTTTCCGAGAAAAACGTTTTAGTGCGCTGCTACAGCTAAGAGATTATTGAATTTCATATTCGGCTCCGTCGATCGCGCAGCGCAATTTACACGTGGAGTGCGGTGCGCGCCGAGTGTAAAACCCAATATTTTTTTACTCATAACTGTGCACTACGAAGTTTCTCTCAAAAACTAAGAAAATCCTTAAGATTGCTAAGATCTGTCCTATAGATTGGGTGTGAAAGTCTGAGAAAAAGGCATGTCTAGCTGAAAATACTCAAATGTGCAATAGAGTTTTATCCTTGTTGCTAAAGCTAGCAAAGAAACTTTCTCTAAAAGACAAGCACACCATTGACATTTTCGAGATTTCAGCTGCCGACTGGTTATTGAGCGCTGAGGCTTGATGTCAATGCTGCAATGCCCATCCACATACCGATGGAAGGCACACGCGCCGCATGTGAAATTCATTTTTGATTTCAGTGTTGTAGCGCATGAAGAGATTTTTTGGAAAACGAAAAACACTATTAAATTTGCAGAGATCTGTGCTATCAAAAAATTGCTGGAACTTTGAGGGGAAGCTTTGCTCATTGAAGGATGATTGAGTATTAGATAACATTTTCTTTTTACTGCTATAGCGTAATATGAAGACCTTTCAAAAAATGAAATACACCTTTTGAATTTTCGAGATTTGAACTGTCGAATGATTACTGAAATGTCTGCAGAGAGCGGGAAATACGTTTCTCTCTGAATATGGGTGGTGATGGGGAAACACCATGTCATAAGCAATGATGAACGCGCGCTGTTCCATTTACTCGGGCTATATAATAGTATTGCCTCCACATAAACCTTATTACAAATGTCTAGTTGTAAAAGATGTGTTTTCAAGCTGTGGTTCTCGCAAGGCAGACGATAGAAATGCATAATAGGGGTTGAGACTGTTTTTCTCTGCTTACATGGTTCTACCGCTGAAACAAGAAGTATTTCATGAGAAGTAATCACTCTTTATGCCAAAAAGCCTTTGTGAAAGGTTCACTCGTGATTTTCCATTTCTTGAGTAGCGATAAGATACCTCTGACATATAGATTCTACCTATATAAAGGTTAAAGGATAAAGCTCTCGGCTTTGATCAATCCTTGAGGATGCATTCGACTTCAATTTTTATCTTCGTTTGAGGTGATTGAATGCATATCTGGCCTTCACAATGACTCGCGCTGCCCTCCCGCTGAACCGAGCCAGTGCTGCTTATCCTCCCAGACAAGTCTGAGATCTGTTTGGTAGCAATTTACCGACCCCGAAGGGATGGATGGCTTGGTGAGCCATGAGCGCAAGATCGAACCATTGACCTCGTGTGCAACGCAGAGCACCTTTAACCACTGCGCCACATGCGCTCTTTCCTATAATTAATAATAAACCATCTATGATATCCAAGCGGCGAAGTAGCATTTCAGGCATGAATTGTGGTCTTCTTTTTGCTCTCACAGCGTTCTGATAACCTTTCAAAAAAAATTATATTATCAAAATTCTCAAGATTTGGGATAACTAGTAACCGATATAACTATACCGAAGAGCCATGTCTAAGCCTCAGCCGAGAAAATATAAAAATTGAGTGTGAAACATAATTTTGATTTCACTGCTGCAACGTAATGAAAAGTCTTCTCCTAAAACTGGACAGATCCTTTCATTATTATTTGACCCAACTTGTCATGTGGTCTGGTAAGGGCTCTTGTAGAGCTTGATACACGTGTTTCGTCCTTACAAACTCGTCAGTCGGACAAAACCCGTCGTGTTTCGATTTTTTTACCTACTCACTTGCACTGAAACGGTTTTTTTTTAGGATATAAGCACAACGTTGAAGTCAAAAGCGATTACGCTGTCGAATGATTACTAATAGTCCAAAGAAAGAGCTCTGTCAGGGTAGAAATATGCGCGTCTGCAACACAGGGAATGTCTTCCTCTAGCAACATAAAAAAGGTTTTATCAAAATCCGGCGACGTGGGACTATGGCCTGAAGTCTCAGCTTTCGAACGGTTACTAACTTTGATATGTCCTATGAAAAGTTCCCCTCCAGTGAATGAGATCGGTTTTTCATTTGCCCCTCATAACCGAATATTACCTAAAATGCTATAAGAAGTCAATACTTTGCGACGTTTACTCAATGGCTATTCATTTTATCTCAAGTCACAATGTGAACCACAACAAGAAGAATGCTGCGATACGAGTAGAACTTAGAATCCTGACGGACTTATAATCCACTATCTTCTTTCTCGGGGATCTCATCGTTAAGTGCTATTCACCGTATCACCACAATTTTTACCTTGCCTTCTCAGCCATGTAGTAATTTTATTGAAACGTACAACCATAACATCTCAACAAGTATTGTAATGTTCATTTCAGTTTTGAAATTGATGTTATTGCGTCTGTCTCATAACATGCTTTGTATTTCCTATTCATTATATTCTTTTTCCGACTATAACCTATTTATCCGGATTGATCGCATCACTGTTTATCTCAACTCTTCTCCAAATGACAATAATCAACTCGGAATCTTATGCCTAATAGATCTCGCTATAATCTCCTTACTCTTCCATAATTTCTATGAAAATAGAAACTGAAGACCACGGAATGATAGAGCAAAATCTTTTCCTACATTTCTGATCTGGAAAACCTTGAAATCTATACAAAGCGGAAAAGTATAGGATAAATAACGAAAAGTGTGCGGTTTCGAGGTGGCTTTAAGCCTTACTGCGCACAACACGACTCGAAAGAAGTGGGGTTATGCACGATGAGAGAAGGAACTTACCTTTCAGCTGCTTCAAAACAATAGAAAGGACTTTTCTTAAGCCATGTGCAGTCTCGAAATCACTGAGATCAGGCTATCGAATGGTTAGTGAAAGTCTATGGCTGCTCTCGCGCACTATAAACGCTTTTACAGGAAGCAAGCACAGTTACTTGCCTAACTTAAAGCTATCAAATAATCGAAGGAAGTCTGAAACGAATTAGAAAAGCGTTCTTTTCGAAGGACTCAAATTGATTGGTGGTAACGAACAAGTACCCACTTGAAAAAAATTTTTAAAACTGTATATCCAAGGATGCAAAGCCATATAAAAATTGATTGAGGTTCCCAATCATAAGAAGTTGTGAGCTTAATTAGGTTGAATGCCGATATATGTTCTGTAGGACTCTGTTGACGAGTGGTTGCTGACAGTTTCGATATTTTACATCGCTAACAAGTATGGTAACAGAGGGTTCGGCCTTAATGGAGCAATTGTAGCAAACCTCCTGTTATGGGTGAAACGTGAATTCAACTTCCGTATGAAATTTAGAGTTTTGCGTATCACTAAGCCTGCTGGAATGCATAGTCTCGAATCAGCCAAACTCCGTATCTATAAAGTTTTTCTCAACTTTGCGATTATTACCAGACGACATTCCTCAACAGCTTGACTAAAAGAAGTTATAAGCTACATATGCATGTTTCCTTCTTCAAGTTCAACGTTTGCAAAGAGTTTATGGATCCTCGCTGCAGTCTACGGAAGAAAGAACACAGAATCTATTGCTGTTCTTTGGCAAGAGGATATGAATTTGCTATGTCAGATTAGAACTTTTCATCATCGCTAAATTCTTCTGATTTGGGCACGTTTGATAGTTTTGAAACGACAAAATGCAATGAACGTGCTATGCACAATCTTTGAGAATGGTTTCAGCCCTTTGGTGAGCATGCGAATTTCGACCTGTACGTCAGAACACACTACTGACCATACATATTGACTTCAGTGCGCATGTTTGAAATGCTTTCTTTTATAGTCTATCGACAGCCGGTCGATCACAGATGTTGCTTTAGATGCTGGTCAGGAGATGTTCTGTTCTGTACCTAGTGATACACAAAAGCCGATTCCCGAACTAGTTCACTGACCAGGAAATGAGTGAGAATAGCCTACCATCCAATCCCCTGTTTCTACAGTGAATCATAGTTGTCCCATAGAGTGCTCGGATACGAAAAAATGTCGAGAGATTTACACCGTTAGTTGTGAAAACATTTTCAAAATCACAGCATTGTTTGTATAACGGCTTCAGTAGCATATAGCATGCAGCATTGAACATACCACATAATAACGCTGCAAAGTGGTGAAGCAGACTATTATCTGCAATCCTTTCACGTTCACATACCATCAGTGCTTCAAATTGTCGAATAAGGTTGTCTATTGTTAAAAAGCTAGTTTCTCTGTAATAAATGAAATTCGGCCTAGTGTAGCAAGTGTAGTTCAGTGGAGAAGGTCAATGCCCAAATTTGTAGTGACTCGAGTATTGAATGTTCGGTTCAGTTGTTGATGTGTTCGGTGTGGAAGTGTGGAATAGAGTGCCTGTCATGCGGATTATTCATATTTATAGCACGAGAAAACAATTTATAAGAAACAATAATCACATAATTATACATCAGTACCCATCAACAATACACAGTATCGGATCGACGGTAGATTACGTATTACTGCAATTGATCGATAACTATCAAGATCCTATCGATCCTTACTCAGTCCCACAGCAGTGACATGACGACATGTGTACTTATGAGAGCGGAGGTCGTAAAGCAACGACTAAATTCATGAGAAGTGTTGCTCATAAGTAGAATGATTGCAAACAGCGACCAGGAGACGGGGACCTGGAGAGATACCACGGTCGTCTCGGAAAAACGAAAGCCCGGAGTGGTATGCAAGGCTGAAGGTTTGCGCATATTATACAAGTCATATTAGTGTCAGCATAGTTTGATCAAGACCGATTTCAACAGCCTGATACCTGCTTTTCGGGGTGAGTGGATCATGACCCTCACTATACTGCTCGCCTACATGGTACAAGTTTGTAATTACAGTCGTCATTGAAGCATCAAGTAATCGATAATCATTAGCTAAATGTGGCAAACAATCCTGCGTCCAATATGATGTGGGTCGATATCGTCAACAAAACGATGTTCTGTCTTACGGCCACATTAGGTCGTGAACAACATTAAATTAGTAACAGATAGGCAACAAGGAAAATATGGAAAGGAACGACGAAGATATGCGTGAGAGAAACAATGATGCAATGATGCATTGGCGCAGTGGACTGGTCTAAAATCCGCTTGCCTGCCGTTAGCTGCGTATCGCTGCCCATTGCCAGCGCATCAAATTCATCATATCATTCTCCGTGCAAGACCCCATTGTCGTGCTCGCCCTCCGTCCTTTAAACTTGCCTAAACCGTCTGTTGTGTTGTGACGTCACTGATATAAGTAAAGTATAAAGAAAATAGCAACGAATGTGTATGAGTTGCTATACCTGAACTACCGGACGGCCATACGGGATCAAGGATGACCTTGGAAAGGTTGGTAATTAAGAAAGAAAAATGATTCTAATTCAGTGAATGCTGGATACTTTTCACAGAAAAGACAAAAATTATCTTGACGTTACTAGATTATGAACAAACTGCACTCGTTCAACCCTTGAAAAGGATACGGTCTGGATTAAGCCATGCTGCGCGCTGCCCCTGTGGCGGAAAGTTTGTAGAATCACAAGCTGCAATGGGAATATGGGAAATTGCTCAAGAAATTGGAATTTTGGAAAAAATTATCGTGGTAAAACGATGTCATGTTCAGAAGTAGACTTTCATAAAATGGTTTTGAGTAAGAAGAGCGCTTGTGTATCACAAAGCCTTCTATGTTGCGTAGAGAAAAGCCACATACTTCCAAAATTAAAATATTTCTAACTGTTATGCAGCATTTATTTCCTATTCAGATTGAGTTCACTGTAGTCATTCGATAGCTTGAGAAATGCTGCTTTCCATACAGAGTCTGGTTTCTAAAAAGCTCCGACACTATGTTCTAGCAGAGATAAGAAGATTACGTTTTGCCTGTGGAATACTTATTCCTTTCTTCAATACTCACAGCGAACTTCGTGATACTATATAGTAAAACTCAATTCTGAAAAACTTCATTGTTACGCCTTCTATGTTTTCTATGTTCTTAAAAGATTGAGGAGTTCTTGCTGAGGGAGTTCTGTTAGCGTATTTTTCATTTTTCACTAAGTGGTCCTAGAAATCCTAATTTTTGATGCGAAGAACACGTTTTAGGAAAAGCAAGGCATTCCCAATTATTTTAGATTTCTTTCGTAGGTGGTCTAAAAGTTTATTTCGACAACACAATTCCAGCACTGTACGACTTTCAGAGAGAAACTTATATTAAGGGATTTAAGCATGAAGCCGTTCAGAGTTCCTCAATCGTCAATTCGAGAAGTATGTCTTCGAAGAAATTGTATTTTCCTGAAACTGACTATCATTTCTTGCTAAGAACACTCATTGTAAAAGCACATAGCAATAAAAGTCGGTACTCAGTCAACGACAGAACAAAGCCCATCCTACAATTCTATGAAAGTTCCAGCGCCATGTACACTGATGACTGAAAAATTATACATTAGGTGCAAAAAAGGCTCTGCCGTATTTTCTTGCTGTGATAAAAGTAAAAAAAATCCTGCACCTGCAAAAGGGCGCCATGGCCTAGTGGTTGTGATGCTCGTCACGGCACCCGTGGGCCGAGCCACGCTCCCACGCCTCCCCCCCCCCTCCTTTCCCCCACCTCTCCGGCAGCCAACAACAACGTTCTATGGTACGTCACAGCAAGGCTATCCTTTAGATTGCAAGGAGAGTTATTTAGCCAGTATTCTACGCCAACCAAGAAGAAGACAAAAAACGAACTCAGTGCGAGAAGTGCTGGGATATGCACAGTGAAAAAAAAACACGGCGGTGACGGATTGAATAAAGTGCCAAAGTGCTAAAATATTGTAAAAATAAAGACATACAGGTCTTTTTGGTAGGAAAATACGATCAATTTATATACGAGAAACAAGTGTTCTTTGAGCAAGTCACGGGAGGTGGGGTTGAGGGCAGAGAGCGGGTGGGCGCGAACATCGATCGATGACGCCTATGGTAGGTGTATTTAAATAGAAATTGTTTCTCTTAGATACAAGAAGATTTTCTCTAACCGTTCATGTGCTTTTCGCATTTTCAGCAAAGTAACAAATGAATTACGCAGCCGATGTTAAATTTCAATTTTTCAGCGCTAAAAGGATCTTAAAAAACCAGTCAATCTCAGTGCTTGCTCGAGATTCAAGCTTTCGAATGATTATTAACACTTTTAAAGAAAACTTCTTGTCCAGCGTAGGAAATTCGCTTGACAATCTGTGCAACCAAACGTAAAAGAGCCGTCTTTTCTTGTTCGAAAGTACGATAAAAAATGTTTAATTGCATGTTTTTTATATCCAATGATGTAGAGTGGTGTGCAAAAACGTTTGCATCAGCCGGGATTTGAGCCCAAATCTTACTTCTTCCGTGAGCATGTGCTGAACAGTTGCACCACGCCACACCGATTGCACGTTGCTCGTTTTGCACACCGCTCTTTCTATGCAACGCGTTATCTGTCAACAGCCAACCGTCTACGGTAAGGCGGGTCAGTCATTACCGACATTGAGCCCACTTTTGTTGACAGATATTGGGTTTCAATAATTATCCGGAAATCATCTTATTTGACCGCCTATTGCAGTGCTATGACGTTGAAATAAACCCAATGATGTAGAGTGGTTGGCAAAGATAATGCGTTGTAACGTAGAAAGAGTGGAGTGCAAAACGAGTGCTGTTGGTGCAACGGTTTAGCACATGCTCACGGAAGGAGTAAGATCTGGGTTCAAGTCAATTTCAAGTTGTGGTTTGAAGATATAATGTCGGGAGAGTAAGGCGGGTAAGGTAAAACCTCCTAAAACCTTTCGATCGGTTTTGCATAATGAAGTTAAGCATTATCATGCAACAAAATTGCAAAGTTTATGCCGTTTTGGCTTTCCAATGTGCTTCTTGCAATGAAATTGTTTGACTTTAGTACCTTACACTTACGTATTTTGCTGCAAACATTTTGGCATCCACATTGCCTGTTCTTGCTTCAAAATGGAGCTTGCTCCATGCTCTATCAATCTTGTGCGCCACTTCACTAGCATTCTGCCCCTTCGCTCCATTCGCGCACGAAAAGCAAGTGAATTTGTTCCCAAGACAGCTCCATTTGAAACAAGTATAGGCGAAATGTCTACCAAAATGTTCGCAAAAAATGTGAAATTGTGCGATAATAAAATCAAGCAATTGAAATTTCTTTTGGTTAGTAAATCTGCAAAGTAATGCTCTCTCAATGGCGTTTTCCGGCCACAAAAGTCGTCATCTTCGAAGTCCTGCAAAAACCATCAAATAAAATATTTGTATATAAAAACATTCAAATAAATAGCGTTTCAATGCATTTTCAAAAGAAAGCATGATTTGCGTATCTTTATTTCTTACTACTATTACAGCAAAAAAAGCGGTGGAGTCATATTTGTAGGTCACTGATGCAGAGGTATTATATGCAGTGTGCAGCATCATTTTCACCAAACATTCATTCTTTTCGAATATTCGAGCATTGTAATGACTTTTGTGTAATCAATGGATTAAGGAAATGTTGAAATTATAGATGTATGCCGTATTACTCTAACTGAGTGGCCACAAAATAATAATGTAATCAGTTTTTAAACTTTATTATCTGTCATAGTGTATGAACGAAAATTGTTGTTGGCACAGTAAATGAAGATGGATATGATTGAAATATCTGCAAATGTCAATAAGAATGAAAATCTTTAGTTACACTTCGAAATAAGATTTTTTGTAACCATTTGGTTTTACCCACCAGAGCTGTGGGTTTTAGTGTAAACATTGGCGCTTTCTACCTTTGTAGCAGTTATAATATATTTTGCTATTTTAACATTGACTAGCACTGAATGTGTCCTTAAACCACGATAGAAACCTAAGTTTCTTCAGATAACTACCACTATTGCTGCTTTCCGTAAGAGGTTTCAACGATCTTGTCAATGGTTTAATTGTTCACACAAAGAAGAAGGTGCGGTTGCGCTGGACTTGTTCGCTGTTGCTTAAAGAAAACCTTGGTGATAATAGGAGGCGGTTACGAAAGCAGCCTTCACTTCGCTAATGATTTGTAGGAATTCCATAAATGGCGCAAATTATGAAGATCGCTTACTGCTAGATGGAATGGAGGACCACACCGCCTCTTGAGTGGTTATCAATGTCTTAGTAAAAAATGTATTCATACAAAAGATCGTCTCTCGCTAGAGCCCGGAGTGACTATTCAAATGCGAACTACCTTATTTTCAAGCTTGCGTGGGATTAAACAATTAGTATAATCAAACGTAATCACACGTTTCATAAGCAGAATGAAAATAACATTGCGCTAGAAGAAGTAAAGGAGAAACTGAAGTTGTACTGCCGACAAATTGCACGTTTTTGCTAATGTATCATCAGTATAAGTCGCTCATATACAAGGTTCCAATAGAAAAGGTAATGCAATGTTTTGGCTCTCAAGAAAAAAAAACGCGGTGTTGGGGAGAAGCAGAAGCTTGTTGCACAGGAATTGTTGCACAGGAAGACTATGAAAAGATTTACAACCGTGTTAGTGTTAGAGGTATATTTTGCAGGTGAATGGAAGAAATTTCAGTCAGCCAAAAAAAATGGAAGTGTTAAAAACTTTTTAGATATATTCGATTTACTCGTTTCACTAAGACATTCAACTGGCCATAAAAATTTCAAAACTCAAAGCATAATGGCAGCTATTTTTGTTGACATTGAAAAATGTTGACGTACCTGATTTAGACAACTGATGGACTGAAGTTATACCAGTTAACATCAACGGAAGGGGAGGAGGAATCTTTTATTTTTTTACCTCTATTTGTTTAAGCATTAATAGAATTAAAAATATTCTCATTAGTAGTTCAATCTTAGTGACAGTAAGATGAATCTTGCCTTCTAATCTTTCGATAACAATAATGGCCATTAGTGCAGTTATGGCAAGAGCAGAAGAGGGTTTGTGAATGTTGAGCATAGTTTTCTCCTCACCGTAGCTCTATCATGCTGAAAAGGATTCCGACACTTCCAGGGGATGGTTTCATGTTGCCTTGGAGATCGCATAGTTGTAACCGGGCAAACAATTTCCTAGCGAAATGTTTTCAAACCTACTTGTAAAAACGTTGGAATAGCTTGGTACGGAATTGAAATGGCTAAAAGTGGAAGGGAAATATTCTGTGATGCACGATACGTAATAAACATGGTTCCTTCAAAGATTCAAAGTTTTACAATGTAAATTTCACTTTCAGCGAAGAATAGCACGAAATTTGATTTCATTTTTCGCTTTGTACTAGAGAAGCGCATCGGACATCATATTTAAAAACACATAGTTCAGTAGAATCAGGCATTTGAAAAGTTTCCAAAAAGTAGAAGCTCAGCTATACTGAATCCTAAGTCATATGAATTTTTTTAAAACGATCCTCTCACATTTTGTCTCATTGGTGTTTGCCTCGCAATGGAACATTTCTTCTGGATCTCCACAACTGTTCACTTAAATGGCATGTTGGAGCAGCAGGGCTCAGCGCAGGCCTTTTTGGATCATGGTGAGGTTTTCTTGACAAAATTTTTCCCCGAAAAATAGTCTTAAAGGAAAGTCGGCTTCCGATGTATCTCTTCATTGAGGTCTTGAATACCAATCCAACGTTAGTTGCTTGAAACCCTAGTGATGCAAAAAATTATGCCAAGACCATGCCAAATTCAAGAAAATCAATAATTCAGTATATGACACTTATGAATAATTCAAGTACTTAGGCAAAATCATAAACTGACCACTTGTGCACGATATAACAAACCAAAATATGCTGGTAATCGTTGGAAATTAACGCTGGAAATTTGACCTTTCTGCAAATCTCACCTAGCAGAAGCTTTTAAGGGTTGACAAGGAAACAATTAAGTGTTGCCTGTTTGACCAGAAACAGTTGAAAAGCAACTGCATAATTAGTGAGGTATACAAGTATTAAGGTAATATCAGCCTCCTGTGTCGCTAAAAAGATATACGGTTCGAATCCATTGTGAAAACTGAGAAGTGCCTCGGATGGATAGCGACCCCGACTTTTGACCATGCGTCACCAAGCAAATTCTGCCAGGTTCGTGTCGAGAAGAGTGCGGCTCGTCCCACACTAACACCAGTCTCTTCGTCGACGAAGTGGTGACGATGGTTGACGCGGAATTGCTCATAGTCCTTGTCCTTCTGGTTCTGAATCAGATTGTACGCCCTCCAACTGTCCAATATGTTGGTCGTTCCAGGGGCGATGCCGCCATTGATGACCTTTAGAAGTGTCTAAGCCAAACAATCAGGAACCTTTTCCAAGAACACTTCTCCGGCTTCTCTGCACACTCCACCACATCCACTGCTGGGGAAGGACACGGCCGACGTGGTTCTTGCGCCTAGAGAACAAGGTTCCCACAGTCAGCCCTTCGCCACCGGCGACGATCGTTCCGTGCTTGATGGCGCTATCCGCGCAAATGTCTCTCATGAAGTTGGACCACTCGACCACAGTCTGCGCGACGATGCCCAGTGAGGTGTGGCAGAACTCAACGACAGGCTTCTCGTTTGCCCACAATTAGAGGAAGGTGACCGGCACGCGGAACTTCATGTTAGAGTTCTAAAAGAATGTGCCCACCCTGGCCAATGAGGATTCTCTCCGAAGTTTGCCTTCATCTCGTGACCATTGGCGCAAATTCTCGAGTTATCCACCACTCCATAGCCCTGCAGAAAAGCGAGGGCAGTTTCTTCGTCTCGGATTCTGTCCATCAAACCCAGTAGCAGCATCTTGTTACTCCTGTTCTCAAGGCGCAAGAACCACGTCGGCCGTTTCCTTCCCCAGCAGTGGGTGTTTGGTGGAGTGTGCAGAGAAACCGGTAGCGTTGTTCATGCCACTAGAGAAGAAAGCCTGATTGATATTGATTTTGACTTATACGTTCAGATAGTAAGAATAAAAACATTTGACAACAGCATTACCTGATTTTTACAGTAAAATATGATGTGGTAGTATTTTAGAAAAGATCCAAAAATGGTGTAGGATTCTAGAAGAGATTCGAAAAGTTTTTCTAAATCCAGTAGACTTAGTATTACGATGAGGTGAAATATAAGTTATAACAAGATCGTAAAAGATGAAGAGTTTGAGAGTAATCAATTCTCGAGTTATGCTCCATAAACTCAACTCCACTGCAGACAGTAGAGTGACTTAATATATACGTCACTTGTACAGTGACTTATGGCCTTCTCCCGACTTATGCAGAAAGAGTCTTCTTTTAGAAATACGAAAAGTTTGATATGCTCTGGCACAGGATTGATTCGACTGCTCTGTATGTATTATAAGGTCTATAGCTCTATTGACACTCTGTACGCACCTGTTTAGATTGTCTCATAATTTCTTCCGCACCATAGCCTCGCTGTTTTTCCGGATTGGCAGGGCATGCTGTTTTGGAAACTACTCCACAACAAGCAGCACTCAGTGCGGACGTTTGCGGAGAGCAGCTCCGGAAGATGGCTGGAACATGTGAAAGAAGCGTCCGAAACGATTGTGGTTGCTTTTCTCCAGGACAACCCTCGACCTCACATTGCACTCTTGTCGGAGAAACTGAGCTAGACCACTGTACCACATCCACCGTACAGCCCTAATATTGCTATATCGAATTGTCGTCTCTTCCGCTTCCTGAAGCAGCATCTGGAGGAGAAATATTTGAAGATTACAATCAGCTTAAGTATAACCCCACCGACTTCTTTGATCTCTATCCTCATCTTCTTTGAGAGGAAGGCATCCATGATCTACCCTGTAAATCGTTGCAATTAGTGATCGTGATGGCTGCTATGTTGTTGATCAATTAATTCTTTTGAGTAAATAACAAATGAATCACGAAAAATGTCGAAATACGAAAATTGCCACCAAAATATGTGAAGTTTATAGAATTTATGTTTTTGTATCAATAACGAGTTGATGCCCATATATGATGAGACTGCGACTGTGATGACACATCATAGCAAAATAAAAGCCATCAAACAGGAATTCACCCCGTGCCGCCTCAAATATGGTGTAAAATTTCCCGTTCGTTCGTCATCGTTACTGATTTATGTGATTGCAGATTATTTGTCTTATTTCGTCACAAAAATACGCCTCAAAGTCATTCTTTGTGAGTATTTAAGTGCATGGACTGTCATTTTCGTATGGTTTCGAAATAGTATTCTTGATAGTTTCAATGAAAATCAAGAAAATGTCTTATCATGAGTTGAACAGGCCGTCTTCTTAATCTCCACCAAATGAGATCCATTTCTGCTCTATAAGAAGTGTACGTGAAGGTTATCAGTGAACTTATACAGTTCTTTAAGACAGAACCTGACAACTTATTTGTGAGAAATTTTTCGTATATTTGCAGGGAAAAAACTTTTTCATTGGATTATTTGAGAGCGAATGTACCTTGAAAAGTTTGATTTCCTAATCTATCTAAGGGAAATTTTTCGTATAAATATTTGGGAAGGAAAAAGAACCATTTTCATGAAGATCATTGAAAGGCGAATGTTTCTTCGAAAAGTATGATTTCTTAATATATCCATGGAAAATTTTTTTATGATGTCAAAATTATTTATAACATTTATCTTCTAAGATAAAAAAATTCAGCTTTTTATCGGCACGCCGACTTTTTCTGAAAGTGTCAACTTTATGCTACGGTTTTACGGGTCTTCGAATTTACGTGTGTTTTGGTTAATGGTTGGGGATTTTGTAGTGTTCTTCTGTAAATGGTGAGCGACAACGTTTCGATAGGACTCCTGTGCAGCTCTGTAAAGGTACTTTAATGGCCGAAGAACATGGCTCTTTAAACAGGTCTGCCCATACACAGTGGGTGATAAATTCACCGGAAAAACTGACACAAGACGGCGTTGAACAAGAATAATTATGCGTACTATCAAATTCTCCACCACTGCGTTTTGTCCAGTGGCTATGTAATTATTTCCGCTTGCACAATAATGTAAGAATCCACTTGCACAATAATGTAAGAATCCATATGGGTTGTGTGTGACTTACATGTCGTCAATATGTCAAATGTTTACGGCGCCTAACAACTATTTTATCAGTCCGCAAGTAATTTAATGCAAGTTTCACTGTCAGTCCCATCAGTGCCTCATCCTTTTGAAATATCGAAAAACTGATTTCCACCTAATCTCGAAATGAGTAGTGGAAACCATCTATCAAACCGGTAGACAGAAACTCTTTTATGACCACTTCTTCATAGTACTGGTATGATGTGATTTATTCAATGCGGTTAACGGTTAATACGCGAAGCTTTGAACTTCGGGCAATATTTAAATCAGCGTCTCTTCCTTTCCCGGGATGCATGCTGACCACTTCACTACCAGGGCTCCTGTTTTGCTACCACTCCTTTTGTGATATATGGTATCGATTCTGTCAGCAGCCAGCCGCCAAAAGCGCTTGAGGAAAGAACTCTTGTGATTATTAATCAGGTTGCCTCATAATTTTCTTAGCATTACGACACTTGTGTCAATTCATTTGCTATCTATCCAGAGAGACCAATTAATGATTAATATAGTCAACATCATGATCAATGATGCACAACCATTAGCTGGGTAAAGATTGGATGAGTGTAGGCTCAGACGAAGGCGAAGTCGCCAAAATGTTGGCTATCATTTTTGATGAAGATATAAGACTTAGCGCAATTCTGTGAAAGTAATACAGTAAGACACCCTTCTGAATCTTCTTATCTGTACCATATAGCTTTTCATCCCTATTCTTAATTCTTGCACTTTCTTCAAATAAGTATATAAACACAAAAGACATGAATACGTATATATATATATAGTATATATATATATATGCATATATATGCGCGTATGCAGATATATGTGCATACATAAGTATGTGTTATAAATAAATAATTATAAATATAAATAAATAAATAAATAAATAAATAATAAATAATAAATATATATATATATATATATATATATGACCGTACACATGCATGCAACTCCTGTATTAACACTATTGGCTCTCAATGCTCGATGCCTAATAGTGAGCAAAGTGATCTATTTCATCTGTCTACCACTAAATACATAGATAATCGACATATTAGAAAGCCCGTGATGCCAGTGAAGAACTTCTTTCCTTAATTTTTTTATTCTGTTTAGAGGGATAAGTAACGGTAGCCGTAGGCTGGGACATTCTAAGGCAACCTGGAACAAGTGTAAATGATTGCGGTCCATATGACAAGAATACTCTATTTCGTGTTACTCTTTGTCGCACTATCAAAGTAAGTTATTCGCCTTTTTGGAAGAAAGTCTTTCTTTTCCTTTGAGAGCACTAAGATGGTTCTTAATGATATCCTTTTTAGTGCGGCAAGCGACGAAAGCACTGATGACCAAGGTATAGTTCTTCGTCTTTTCGTTGTTTTTAGTCCACTTGAGCACATAGTGAAAAAGCCGAGTTAGAATCACATTGAAGACATTCATGTAAACAATCCACTGCGAGTTTCTCCACTTAGTTTTGAATTCCAAATCTCAGCTGTTTTTTCACTCCGTCATTCAGTAAATTTATCGACTTTAAGGTCATCTAAGAGAAGCAGGTGATCACGAAGCTGCAAATCTAAATATTGCTTTGTCAACAAACTTTGCAAGTGAGATAGACGCAAGGTTTGCTGTGGTTAATAACTCTACCCAGAACGTCGCAGTTGAATCCGAGACAGGCAGTACAGTCGAAATCACCACAACTATACCAAAAGTCACAATACCGATCCTAGTCAATTTGAAAAACGACGAGAATTTTGAAGACGTCACTGCTCATCTCAAGAACAGTTTCTTTGACGACCTTGAAACACCAACAAAATCGAAGACATCCAATGAGTCCACGCCGTCATCTACTGGAAAAACAGTCAAAAAAAGCTAGCACTCCAAAGAATGAAGCGATTGCATCTTCACCACATCATGAAATAGTTGCACTATCCAGTCTAGCTACGAGATTGACAACAGCTCTGCCTATACAAGAAGAGCTTGCCAACGGAAAAAGGAGAGATCCAATCCAGATCGCTAGGAAAATCATAAATCTTTTCTCTCCACGGCAACCAAAAAGTACGGTTTTTGAAGCGGTTGAAACAGTGTGCGGATAACGGAAAAAAGTGTCAAAGTTGTCTTGCATCGCAGAAAAAAGTGGTGGCAGAGCAGGAGCCTCAGTAGCGCAGTTGCTTAGCGCACCCTCTCGTAAAGGGTGACATGAGGGTTCGATTCCCGTTGACGTTCAAATTTTGCGTCTTATTCATCATTCGATTTCTAGTGGGAAAAATTCCATCTCTTTTCCCTGTTTTGTTGTTGGTTGACTGTTTACGTCGCGTGATTTGATCTATGCCGTTGCTGCTACTCTTCTACGTCCACCTGTAGTTTCAGTGATGGCGAGTTCTTCAATACTAACTCCTGAGAGGCGAATCGAGCTGAATCCTTTCGATATAGACGCATGGAATTTGATCCTCAGAGAGTCACAGGTATGCACATTTGCCATTTTTGTCGATTTTCTCGAAGCTCTTCTTCGCTATATTTGATTGAGTGCTGTGGGCTTAGGCTTAATTCCTTACGGACGGCGGCATAATCGATATCACAAGCGGCGAGCGATTTTCGTTATTTTATAAGGATTTTTTATGCTCTAAGAAAAATTTTGTGGGTTTTCTGTATTGATTTGACAGAACATGGCTTTTTCTACACGTTTATACACTTTTTGTGCATATATAGCCCTTGTGCGCGAAGAAAAATTTCGACTGTGAACCGGAATTTACATTCACTCTTAGTGCGTACTACGAAAACCTTTTCGAAAACCAAATTTTGCTTCAGAGACGTCGACATTTGCTCTGTCGAATCAGTATCAGAATTCTAATAAACAGCGATCCATAGGGCTTGGCCGAGCAAACAAAGCAAACCCAAAATGAAACGTAATTTAATTTTTTGCTGCTGCAGCTCAATAAGAGGATATTTTCCAGAAAACAAGCGCAGTTATAAAACCGCTGAGATTTAAGCTTTCGAGTGACCACTAAAATTTTAGATAGAACGGTTTGTGGAGCGAAAAAAACCTTTGAAAAGTCGAGGAGTCGAGGGGCCCTTAATTGTCCGCGATAGGTCAACCCTTTCGGAACCGTGAACCCAGCCCTCTGCGTCTCTAACGCTTACCCTGTTGCACCCAACCTCAGCATGCTTTGATAGACGCAGCACGCTGGGTGTTAGAGGTGAAGGGGGTTGAGTTTATGGTCCCGAAAGGCTGAAGCTTGGTGCTACACCGCATTTCTCATCCCAAGTAATCTTCTCGGCGCCCATCTTTGCTATACTCAGTCGATTTTTGTAGGCACGACCGATAGACCAGGCTCGAAATTTCTATGAGAAATTGGTGACGCAGTTCCCTAATGCTGGACGCTATGGAAGGCTTACATCGAACACGAGGTAAGTACGAAAACGTCTTTTCGTCGGGTGCAATCAGATTTTGTGATGTGAACATTGAACCGGTTCAACCGTGATCTGCTCATGTTGCAGTTGGCTTGCATCTTGCGGCTGTTCATGTCACCCCGACTTTCCGATAACGGACGCCGCCACTTCTTCTTTCGTTTCTTTCTGTTCCCCTTTACCATCCCTTGAATAATAAATATTTGCTCGGCAACACCAACCCCCCGTAGTGTCGTAGTTTTTATGCTTTTACTCGTAATCACAAATACTTTCGAATAAATATTGTTGGCCGATTTCGATCGAGTATGTTGGTTGAATCAGGAGAATCAGAGTTAAAGAAATGGGAAGGAGTGTCGCCTCCACATTCACATGTGGTGTGGGGCTGGGCCTCTTTAAGGCCTCTTTCACAGGGCTCATCTATCCACAACCGCTTGTTTGTGGATGGTTAGGCTTTGCAGACTTCGGTAAGACACTCTCACCAGGTAATTTTATTTCTTTACACTTATTCTTCAATAAAATACCTTCCTGAATGAAGGAATTGACTCGTCAATTTTGCTTTTATTTCAGCTTCGCGGCAAGAATTTCGAGAATGTCGAAAACGTGGGTTGTGGTTGATCTTGTTTGAACTTTTCCCTTCATAAAAATCAGGATGGAGTGCGTAGCATTTCAGTTATTCAACCGATGTTTGGTAAAAGTTTTAAACATTGATATATGGAAGTGTTACGTTTTCTATGTGCGAGAGACAAAAGGTCATCTGAGTTCGTTCAGGTGAGGGTTTCATCCTTCATTCCGTTGCAGGTAGATATCTCTTTCTTCATATGATCTGGTTTTGGCTTTAACCCTTAAGGGACCGTGGACCCACGGCCTCTGCGTCTCTAGCCTCCGGAGTTTCGCGTCTAGCAATGGCATGCTGAGGATTAGACGTCAATGTTAGACGCAATGCGCTGGGGTTAAAGAGGCAGAGTCCGTGTGGTTCACTTCGTTTTGTTGGAGGGTATTCCTTCCTACTTGTTGTCGTGATTTTCATTAAGCTTTGTGCACTGACGTTCAGGGAGAAAATGGCTAAAGCGTATGACTTTGCTCCCGACAAGGTTGGACTTGATATGAACTCGTACTCCATCTATTCGGATTACATCTCGTTCTTGAAGACAGTGTAGGTCAAACAACGACCAGCTTTGCTTCTTACTACTACTTTCATTGCTGCGTTTAACAATGATTTCCAAAGTTAACAAACATAATCCAAGTTTTCTGAATCTAAGAGATCTTCTGCTATCGACTGCTTTTTTACAGACCCGCTCAAAATGATTTAATCTGATAAGGATATGACATATTTGAGCCATAGGTCTATAGCGGTCTAGGTCTAGGTTTTGCGCTATATAGCACTAGACCTATGGCTCAAAATATGTCATATCCTTATCTAAGAGATCCCTCAACGTTACTCTTTTAAACGCTCTCGAATGACTCTGGTGGCCTACCTACGTACGAAGGCTTGATGCCATACTCCTGGCTAAGTATGGTACCAATTCGCCGACTCCGGAAGTTTGCATGGCTTGGTGATCACGGGTTGCAAAGGCGAATCATCGACTGTGTGTGCGTGTTGAAGGACAGATCTTACCACGACACCAAAGCGCCATGAAATCTAAGAATGTACCCGTTTCGGGACGGCATACACCCGAGTGGATGGGCGATTGTTTGGAGGACTTTTTCTTTCGGTAGGGGTTCTTCTAACACTTTCAGTAATCATCCGATAGCTTGAGAGACGGCGATTTTGAGAATGTGCTTGGTTTTCCGAAAAGATCTCTTTAGTGCGCTGTGGCAGGAAAAGTTAAAATAAACTATGTTAGTCTTTATGATTATAAAAGGACAAATGCAAAACCGACCTCATTCGCTGGAGAGGAATTTTTCTTGTAGATAGTCCAATAAAGGGCTCTTCACAGCGAAAAATATAAGTGTCTGCAACGCACGAAAATTCCTTCTTCAAAAGCGTCAAGAAAGGTTTTTCGAAAACCGACGACGTAGAGCTGTAGCTTGTAGCCTATGATCTCGAAGGGCTATTAACACTCCTATAAAATCTCCTCTACAGCGAATGAGATCGGTTTTTCTTTTGTCCCCTCATAAGCAGAAAGAATCCTATGTTTTCCACTCGAAGAGCTTTGTTCGAATAGCCTGAGTTTCTAAATGACTTTACGTGAAATTTTGATACTCACTCAATGGCTTGAAAAGCAATGATTTTGAAACTAGATTTAGTTTCTATAAAGATCTTCATAGAACGCCGCGAGAGCGAAGAAAGTATTGTGTTACGCACTCGGAGCAGTCTTCCCTAAATAGAATATTATACCCATAGAATGGTAGAACGTGGTCTCTCTTACAATTCTAATACCATGAGCGACGAAGATTTTTTCATGGTGGAGAAAAAATTTGTAGTAAATAGTAGCGAATGTTCCGCCCATTCCAGGGGGCAGTTAAAATTGCTGCTTATACCGGATCTCGCAAGCGGACAGTGTTCTTAGATATTTTATTAGGGTTTTCTTCTCTGTTTTGAAACACAATTCGAGTTTTTTGGTCACTGTGATACACTATGAGATATTCTCCACCTGTTCACATGCTCTTTGTGCACATTTAATTCCTATGTGCAAGGAAAAGTGCAATTGGGGTCGTGGTCTTCTTTTCGCTCTTTTGATTCTCTGGAGAGAAATTTCAAAAAACCAATCACAGTTTCAGATTTGTTGAAATTTGAGCTATCAAATAGCTACTAAAAGTCTAGGGAAAAGCTGTCTTCAGACTCTTGCCGCGAGAACAAAGCACTACGATAGTGAAACATCACTCTATTTTCGCTGCTACAGCGCATTGAGAAGGCCTTCTCAGAAGACAAGTATTCATCAAAATCGTCGTTTCTCAAGCTATCGAATGATTGCTAAAAGTATACGGAAATAACTTTATCCAGAGAAGAAAAGCTTCCCAAATAGTTGTGCATCCGTTCAAGTGTACACCATCTCCCACGTGGTCGATTGATCTTCCTATTTGACGTGATGCGCGTATGCCACAGTGTTGAAAAGTGTCTTTCAACACATATGAGGTCAATGGTTCTATCTCGCGCCTAAAGTGCGCTAACCCTTTCATTCCTACGGGTCGACGAATTCGCATCAGACTTGTTCGGGAGGATAGCAGTGCTGACTTGATGCATCAGTAGGCTACAGTAAGTTCTAAATGCCAAGTATACATTCAGTCATTTCAAAAGATGCATGATGAAGTCGAAATGGTGCATCCCTGGGATAAATCAACACCGAAAGCTGCGTCTTTCTATCCTTTTATCTGACGTTCAATCCTTCTCTGTCACAACTTTTTATTGTAGCCCGGCGATTGGACAGTATGCCGAAAATCAGCGCATCTCTGCAGTACGGAAGATCTATCAACGTGGAATTTCTACGCCCATGGTCAACGTAGAATCGCTGTGGTCTGACTACTGTAACTACGAGAAAAGTGTCAATCCAACCCTGGCGAAGAAACTTATTTCGGAGCGTAACAAGGAATATCAGGTGTGTATCAGTGCACTATTGTCATAGATTGAAAGCTAAAGTTTTGTCTAACTGAAAGATTAATCAAAGTTTCCAAAAAAAATTGCCAAACAACTGGAAGCCGTTACTCGAGGTGTCAATCGGCAAGCTGTGTCTGTTCCACCTCGTGGCACTGCTCCTGAAATGAAACAGGTGAATTGCTCTAGGAATTCGAGTGCTACTGCATTATTAATTTTCTCATTACATTCGCTAAATTGCACATTAAATCCGACGTTTATTAGGTGGAGATGTGGAAGAAGTATATCCAGTGGGAGAAGAGCAATCCCATGGAGACCGAAGAATATGGGCAGTTTGCAAAGCGTGGTGAGAATAGATTGTCCTATAGTTGTTCAATCCATGTCTGAAAGGGCTTGGTACTAATCCTTCATCGCAATCCATTTTCGGCCATTGGACGAAGCCTTCCTCGATTTTTGCTTCATACTTTCAGTAGTCATGCGGTGGTATAAATGTCGGCGATTTTGGAATTGACCTTGTCTTTTGAGAAGTTCTTTTTACTGTGTTGTAGTAGGGGAAATAAGATTACGTTCCATTTTTACTGCGCATCATTCACGCCTTCTTGAATTGCGTTGCGCTCGGCGAATTCGAAACCACCTCAAAATGGTGAGAGTTCCGTAATTTTTCCTGGAAAATTTTCTCCGTTTCTCAGAAAGTCCTGAGCTTTTTTCATCAGATTTGTAGAATGAAGCTTATTTATGTCGTTATATGGGATCAGCTTCTTATTTTCATTTTATATCGCCATATAAATCGGCTGTGAAGGCTAGTCAGTGCAAAGGATAATTTTCTTGTCGCTCTTTTAGAATCACCAAAATGTCTACTATCGATTAATTACTAGAATCCGTTGTCAAACCATTCACAAAGACCAAGCGAGTAAAATTGCGTTTCAAGTGTGAAACGTGATCTTATTTTAGCTGATGCGACGCTCTAAAAATAAGAATTCTTCCGAGGTAAATATAATAATGTGATCGCCGCTTTTCAAACTGTTGAATGAGTACTAAAAGTGTGAAGAATAGACGATGAAGGCCTTGGCCCCAAAAGGTTGAGAGTCGGTTGCAATGAGGAAATAGTACTATCTTTTCTTACCACTGTGAGAAACTGTTCTGTTTAGTGGTATATGCATACGAGCAATCGTTGTTGTGTCTCGGCTATTACCCTGACATGTGGTATGAAGCGGCATCTGTTTCTCCAACAGGCTGGCAAACAGCTCGAAGAAAAGAGAGATGTCAAACTTGCCCAACAAATGACAGCTGAAGCTATGCGTAAGTTCAAATGTTTGAAGGGCATCTGGCAATCTCCTACCCGCTAAGCTTACTCTGATGTTACGTTCTAGAGCTGTTTGATCGAGCGATCTCTGGGTTGATGAAACACTCACAGTTGCTCTACTTTGCATACGCTGATTTTGAGGAAGAACGAATGAAGTTCGACAATGTGAAAAGATATACGATAATCTGCTTGCCATTGATCATATTGATCCGACCTTGGTATGAAATTATCCAACATTGAATGACATTCATGTCATCATGCTTAAGTTATTGCTTTAAGACGTACATCCAGTTGATGAAGTTCACTCGTCGTACCGAAGGGGTTCGGCAGCGAGACTCGTATTAAGAGAGCTCGCGAAGATAATCGTTGTCGACATCACGTGTTCATCGCCGCTGCTCTTATGGAGTCTACTGCAGTAAGGTATCATAGTTTCATGGCGTTTAAAAATAGTCAGAAACCCTTCAGCTAACCTTTCGGTTCAATTCCGTTGGTAGCACGAATTTCAAACCTATCTCCTACTGCTCGACAGAAGTTCTCATAGAGGAATCTTAATAGTCATTCGAAAGCATAAGTCTTGAACTATCCGTATACATAACCGATGTTTTGGAAAGACCCTCTACGACGCTGAAAAATTTGAAATGAAATTATATTTCACCAACGCAAATTTGTCGCGGACAGAGCTCTTTCTTAAACTATTAGTAATCATTTGATAGAAGAATGTTTGCTGATTCCAACTCTAGGCTTATTCTCTGGAAAGGACCGTTCTCTGTCAGTGGAGCAGGGAAAATAAGTTGAATGCACATATGCGAGCAAAGTGGTCTTTGGCCAATCCACGGGCAGCTGGGTGAGGCGGCAATGGGGGTTGGCGCAATATCGATCGACTTTTGAGCGGCCTATATGCAGGTGCAATCTTTGTTAATCGATTAGGAAATGGTTTCTTTGCTTTAAGAGAAACCCAGAACAAACATAACTCGGTACAAAAGACTTGACTATTTATTTGCCTGAACACGGAAATCAGTCTTTATAGAACACTTTGATGGATCAGGAGGGTAGAACGTCTATGTGTCTAAGACGTTAAGATACTACGAGATTTCTCTACACGTTCATATGCCCGAAAATCGAACGATCATCGCGTTATGACCATCTGGCTGCCTCAGCCAACGGCGTATTGACCATAGACCACCTCGCTCGCGTATGTGAATTTAGCTGATTTTCCCTCACTAGAGAGAAACGGCCTTCTCAGGCTATAAGCGCAGAGTTGATTCAGTAAATTTCATGCTATTGTTGATAATAAAAAGTCTAGAGAAAGGGCTGAATCTGGCGATAAATATGCGTGTGTGAAACAAAATCTTGTTTTAAGTTTTTCCAGCATCATAGAATGGTCTTTTCAGAACACTGGCCACGTATGCGATTAGTTCGAGATTCAAGCTTTCGATTGATTAATGACAATCTTTATGAGAACTTCTTGTCGAGCGTAGGGTTTAGGCTTGAATATCTGTCCTATCAAACGGAATTGAACCACCCTTTCTTCAGTACATTCTTATTTTTCATTCAATCTGTTGTCTAGGATAAAGACGTGGCTATGAGGGTATTCGATCTTGGTTTGAAGAAATATGGCGATGAACCGGAGTATGCGTGCGCTTACGTTGACTTCTTGACACACTTAAACGGTATTTTTGGTTCTCCAATGCGCTGATATAGTGTTATATTAGGTTGACGGAAAAGTTCTTACACCCGCTGAAATCTAAAGTTTATACATGAATTTAATCAAACCCAAGTGTAGTCATTCTTCAAAATAAACATCATCACTATCCACAATCTTCTACCAGTGATCAGCAAGCTTTTGGATCTGCTCGAATCGTCATTTGCTAGGCTTTGAATCAAAGAACTCACATGCCTCTTCAACTTAATATAAAATGTTTCAAATCGGCGTCCACGTAGGAAGTGTTCCATTGAGCAGGCGAGTACCCGAAATATGATGGCACAGCATGTGGTCTTAGGCTGGAGCAGGCAGTAAGACTCGACTTCCTTCAATTCATCAAACTTTGTCTTAGTCCTTTTGCTGTGTGAGGTATAGCATTGTCTTGCTGAAACAGCGCGCTTTCTACAAATCAATTGGGGATACTTTTGTTCAGCTAATCGTGGACTCGGTTCAACTAGCGCTGCCTTGGGAGTTTTTTTATGAAAGTTTTCCTGAGATAATCCCATGATTTCACAACAACTGATACTGTGTAAAGGTGACATAAGGTTCTAATTTTTTGCTGGTGTTAAAGAGCTTTTTCTTCAACCTAGTAAGTATATATCCGGTAAGTAGACTGATATGCAAAACTTTAAATTTCAGACCGAAAATGAACCAGTCTTTCCGAGAGCGTGTGCTAGTATCAGAGAGTGGTACCATAACAGGAGGCTCCGTAGCGCAGTGGTTAGCTCACCCCGTCGGAAAGGATGAAATACTGGTTCATTTTCCGTCAGAAATTCAAAATTTTGCGTACCAGTCTGCATTATCAAGTTTGTTAATATCTAATTATAGAAGATAATAACACTCGAGTTGTGTTTGAGCGTATCCTTACTTCTGAAGCCCTTTCGCCCGAAAAATCGTCGTGAGTAAATTTGTGAAACTTAAGCCAAATGCAGTATTATCTACCTTTACAGAGGAGCGTTTTGTTTAGTGATATTTGGGATCGATATTTGGAGTTTGAATCTCTTGTGGGTGATTTGGCTAGTACACTCAAAGTTGACGAAAGGCGCAAAGCTGCTGTTACTGGTGGCAGAGACGAGGGAACAACGTTAATGTTGATTGATAGGTGAGTTCCTAAGATGTCTCGTCTATGATCATAGTTTGAGCCATTCTGTATAGTACGAGTACTGTTGTGATTCACTGAGTTTTTCATTTCCAGATATCGATTTCTTAACCTCGTTCCGTGCACATTGGACCAGTTGAAACTCATGGGTTATAATGTAAGCAGATGATTGTAACGCGCTTTTCTTTCTACTTTAGTGTGCATGCCCATTGTAATTGGTATAGAATTTAGGAATTAGGGATTCTTGTACGCCTCAGGTTTTCTTTTAAAGTGATGTACAACTAAATTCGATATTCAGAAGGCGAACACTGGTATGATTGGTGGTATGACGGGCGTCTCTACAGGTTCATTGATGGCACCACAACGGAATTTGCCGACCCCACAAGCAGCGAGTGTGGTAATGGGTGGCGCGTCAAGTGTGCAACTTGAAATTGGCGGGTAAGTTCCTTCAGTTTCTTCTTTATCTCTTCATTCCTAATTGTTCTTTGCCACTTTTGAGGTATCCTCGTCCTGATATTGATCAAATGATTCCTTTTAAACCAAAGGCGAACAGTGCGGCATCATTCCATCCCGTACCTGGTGGTGAGCGTTTATATAAACATCATTGTTTCATCTTTATGGCTAATCTACACAATGAAATCTTTTTAAGGTGTTTTTCCTCCTCCACCTGCTGTTGCGGAGCTTATTTCACTACTTCCACCACCGTGGGACGTTCCAAGGACCGTTCGTTTCCGTGGATCTCTTCATAGATCACCTTAGCAAGACGCAGCTGACCATTGGTGAGTTTATCTTTCTATATTAACTTCTCAATTCATATTTTATGGAGTGATGTCTTCTTGGATGTCACTGATATAAAAAACTTTGTGCTGACAATTTTGAAATGTAGCAAATTCACTGCGGATTAACTTTTGTGAATATAAGTCAGCCTCAGTATCTATCTCACCAAGCATCTTGTACTGCTTAGTTGCGAAGAAATGCAGTACCTTTACAAATCAATGATAGAGGGATAAACTTAAGCTTGAAGAAATTATTTGCTTTCTGCGTTCATGAGTCGCTGTTAACTTTTTGTTCATTCCGTAGTGGTCTGATCTGTACAAAGTGTGCATACAGACATATGCAGGAGTTCGTTTGTTCACTGAATTATATGCAATTTGGCGACTGAAAAAAGGATTGAAATGGATCGTTCGCCTTCAACAAGCAGCATCACGTT
>JAHQIW010000268.1:0-86132 GCA_019055375.1 Parelaphostrongylus tenuis | reverse complement strand
AGGTCGAGACACGTGTATCAGACTGTACAAGGCCCCTGCCAGACCACGTGACATATTAGCATCGCCAAAAAACACGATTAGCCTATTCTAGATCTATGGTGTTCCCAGCTATAGCTTTCAGAAAGGGAATGAAAAAAGAATCATCTACGACTGCTACTTGGACCTGTCCAATAGTGACGCCGTCCTACCAGTGTACCAGATAGAAGATATATTCATCGGTCCGCAGGCTTTTTCCTTCCAAAGTCCGATGTGTTACTTCGTCAATGAAAAATCGTGCAACCGGAACACACTTGGAACATTTCATCACACCTCACCAACGCAATGACTTAGCTCTTTGCATCTGACCACTCCAAATTTAACTTTGCTAGGCAGTGAAAAGCTAGCAAGATTACGTTAAAGTCCAAAAACATTTCCTCACTGTCTTATTTTAGGTTACTTGAGGAAGGCCATTCGGTTCACTTGAAAAAGAATCAGTCACAGAAACTTTGAACAGCCAAGGAGTGCGTACTCAGTGCATAACGACTCTTCGTGAGCTTTCTAAGATTTCACAAATACTTTAATATACTAACATTTGACCTGTAACGCATTTTTATTTCACCGTATGAATCTCAATATAAGTAGCATTCAATCCATTTTCCGTCTTACCAGAAACGATATATAATACTGGATAAATGCTCTCTTTTCAATTTTGAGAGTAGGCAGGCTGACGTATCAGTAGGGCTTTCGCTAATGATTGTCGGGAGTACTATGGGTAGGAAATCAGCACCCGCACCGCGCCGCGCCGTGCTTTACAACCACTCAGCAATTTGCGCCCCAGATCTTTTTGACTTTATGACTTCAATTGATCTGTAATCGCAATGTTTTTTTCACTGTGCAAATCCCAGTACTTCTAGCATTCAATTCGTTTTTTCGTCTTCTTTCTGAACAGCGTAGAATACTGGTTGAGCGAATCTCCATACACTCTCTAGGATAGCCTTGCTGTGGCGTTCCATAGGACGATGTTGTTGACTGCCGGAGCGAAGAGGGGTAGGGGGTAGAGCCCGGCTCCACGCGAGCCGTGATCAACATCACAACCACTCGGCAACGGAGCCCCGCCCACATATTCCATAAATAAAACTTCCAAGGCAGCGATGCAGTGCCAAAAGGCAATTTTCTATTGGCAGTGCCGAGGCCGAAGAGAAGTCGGCTTTCCAAGTCATAGTGCGCTTTTCGATAGCCGAATGACACAGTCTGGTGCAGAATGGATGACCCTGTGAAAAACAAAATGCTATTTATGGACATTTACTACCATCAGTACTCAAGATTTTTACTGCAATTCTCCGGTTCATTCCTCTTATGTTCGGATTCTTTCATTATTATCTGAAAAGAATTTTAAAATATTAATGTATATGTGTCGACATTATCTTTATAGGCGCCATGCGATGCAAAGATGATAGTCTTTCAAACCGGACAAAACGTGAATCTTTATAGTTTACCCAATATGTGGAGTACTGTGCAAAAACGTTTGCGTCAGCCGGGATTCGAACCCAGATCTCACTCTTTCCGATAGCGGCTGGAAGAGGAATGAACCGGAGAATTGCAGTAAAAATCTTGAGTACTGATGGTAGTAAATGTCCATAAATAGCATTTTGTTTTTCACAGGGTCATCCATTCTGCACCAGACTGTGTCATTCGGCTATCGAAAAGCGCACTATGACTTGGAAAGCCGACTTCTCTTCGGCCTCGGCACTGCCAATAGAAAATTGCCTTTTGGCACTGCATCGCTGCCTTGGAAGTTTTATTTATGGAATATGTGGGCGGGGCTCCGTTGCCGAGTGGTTGTGATGTTGATCACGGCTCGCGTGGAGCCGGGCTCTACCCCCTACCCCTCTTCGCTCCGGCAGTCAACAACATCGTCCTATGGAACGCCACAGCAAGGCTATCCTAGAGAGTGTATGGAGATTCGCTCAACCAGTATTCTACGCTGTTCAGAAAGAAGACGAAAAAACGAATTGAATGCTAGAAGTACTGGGATTTGCACAGTGAAAAAAACATTGCGATTACAGATCAATTGAAGTCATAAAGTCAAAAAGATCTGGGGCGCAAATTGCTGAGTGGTTGTAAAGCACGGCGCGGCGCGGTGCGGGTGCTGATTTCCACCCATAGTACTCCCCGACAATCATTAGCGAAAGCCCTACTGATACGTCAGCCTGCCTACTCTCAAAATTGAAAAGAGAGCATTTATCCAGTATTATATATCGTTTCTGGTAAGACGGAAAATGGATTGAATGCTACTTATATTGAGATTCATACGGTGAAATAAAAATGCGTTACAGGTCAAATGTAGTAATATTAAAGTATTTGTGAAATCTTAGAAAGCTCACGAAGAGTCGTTATGCACTGAGTACGCACTCCTTGGCTGTTCAAAGTTTCTGTGACTGATTCTTTTTCAAGTGAACCGAATGCCTTCCTCAAGTAACCTAAAATAAGACAGTGAGGAAATGTTTTTGGACTTTAACGTAATCTTGCTAGCTTTTCACTGCCTAGCAAAGTTAAATTTGGAGTGGTCAGATGCAAAGAACTAAGTCTTTGCGTTGGTGAGGTGTGATGAAATGTTCCAAGTGTGTTCCGGTTGCACGATTTTTCATTGACGAAGTAACACATCGGACTTTGGAAGGAAAAAGCCTGCGGACCGATGAATATATCTTCTATCTGGTACACTGGTAGGACGGCGTCACTATTGGACAGGTCCAAGTAGCAGTCGTAGATGATTCTTTTTTCATTCCCTTTCTGAAAGCTATAGCTGGGAACACCATAGATCTAGAATAGGCTAATCGTGTTTTTTGGCGATGCTAATATGTCACGTGGTCTGGCAAGGGGCCTTGTACAGTCTGATACACGTGTCTCGACCTTACAGTCTCGTCAGTCGGGCAAAACTCGTCGTCTTTCGACCTTGTTATTGGCCAATCCTCTCGAGAGTCTGCTCTCCCTACGGAGAGGTATCGAAGAGAGTGAAAATATCATCAAACTTACAGTGTTTTACACAAGATTGCTCTTGGCTTGCATGTTCATAATATTAAACCTTTATCTGTAGTGTTTTCCTAAGACCACGCTAAATTTCATTGTAAATCGCTCGTCTTCGATACCTCTCTGTAGGCAGAGCAGACCACGAAAGGATTGGTTGATAAAAAGATTCAAGAACGACGGGTTCTGCCCGACTGACGAGACTGCAAGGTCGAAACACGTGTAGCGGGCTATATAAGGGCCCTCACCAAACCACGTGACATATTGGCTCAAGTAATAATGAAGGGATCTACTAAGTTTGAGCCTGGTCTTAGGAAAACACTTGAAATAAAGGTATGATAATGCTAGTATTAGAAATAAAGCGCATGTGACACAGTGGTTAGAGGTACCCTGCCTCCCACACAAGGTCGATGGTTCGACCTAGCGCACATAACTCAACAAGCTTTCATCCCTCCTGAGTGGGTAATTGATGCAAACTTGTCTAGAGGGACAAGCGGCACTGGTTCGACGCACCAGTAGGCCATAACGAGTGCATTTAACTACGTCAAAGAGAACTAGAAATTAAGAGAATACATGGCGCGTCTCTCAGAAACTGATCAGCGTCGAGAGCTTTGAGCTTTTCTATTGCCAATGCAGACATCTTTCTCAAAGTCGAATAATGATTTAATTCAATTCACGTCCACTGTCGTCTTAGATCTCGCAGTCAAGCTTAACCGATGTGTACCCTTACTGAAAAAATGGAATGTTGCGCTGGAGTTGGTGATGATCCGATTATATTCAATATTATGAGATAAAATGTGCATCAGTCAGGCAGAATAATCAAATTTGGAATGTGGCCGACTTCGTCATGACTCCCTCTTCCACCGTTATGAGTGCAGATTCTGGAATTGTGAGTTACCTCATCGAACTTTCACAATTTCTCACTCAGTTTGTCCCATTGTAAGCTGTTTGTTCCGACGTAACGTGCTTTGGGCTTTTCTGTCGCCGGCTTTTGCGTTATAATCTCCATTGATAGCTATAACTACGGATAAAGGGTATTCCTCTCTGAAAAACCATATAGAATATTCCCACTCCATTTTCGTCATAGCTTGATTTTAGTGCGCAACTGACGATAATGATCGAGGTCGCGATCCTGACTGTTAGTTGTTCAAGTGGATGTAATTTCATAGTCATATTTACGTTTATGAGAACAGAAACGGCACCGATTTCTCTCCTATCGCCCGCTTCGAGAAAGATTCCTCCACCGGGGTTACTAGCAGTGTGAAATGATCGGCATCTTTTCGTCTCAGTGGAGACGATGGCCATCGTGCCTTGTCTTTAGTTGCATTACCAGGACCTTATAAAAGGATTCGTATGCAAGTGTATAGGATTTCTGCTTCTACATCATCCGTGAGCGGTCGGTTAACTTTCTGCTTCTGCCTTTGATTTCGGTCTAACACCATCTCCGAATCAATTAGTAGTAGGCCCGGCCGAGGATCCATCGTCGAAGCCCCTCCTTGAAAATTACATCATGAAGACCTGAAGAAACCTTTGCAAGGTTACATCAAGAAACCAACGATATATAAGCACGACCAGCAATATACCATTTGGATTCTGTGCTGGGATCCGCACAACTAGTGAAGACGGACCATCTACGTATCTAAGTATGCAAGTATATGTGCATTATAAGTAGAAATCATCGCTCTGCTTTATTGCGCTTTAGGCATTTTGTAATGGCCTTTAGGTTTCAACAACCTCTCTGCAATCGTCCGTCCTAGTGTCGGTATAGTAGTAGCATTAACATCACTAGTAGTTCGATGGCTGACTTTTTGGCTACTCGCTGTCTTCAGAGCTTGGATGTACGTTGTGAATTGGTCTCTGCAAGCTTTGAAGTAGACAAAACTTCCAAAACATTAGCCATTGTATCGTTATCTTGCCGTGTTATTATTCCATTCACTAAATATGAACAACCTCAGATCTGCTTATCAAGAAACTAACTTAATAGATTAGTTCTAAAAATGTCAAACTCTTCCAACGGCAAATGATTCAGTTTTGTGTTATGGAATTCAGAATTGAGATATCGCACACAACTGTCCAAAATTAATTCTTCATGGCTTATGACGGGCGAAATTTGTGCGCCTTGCTTCATAAAAGCCAAAAATTATTCGGTGTGTGCCACACGGGCCTATATTATGTGCCAATAATTCCATACAATGTTCTCAGATATCTTTGACCGCAACTCTTGCTACTCCAGATTTTCTCTTCCACACTAACGAACCTCTCGCTCGACCAGTTTTTTTTTATCTCCCCCCATCCTTTAACATTATGCTGTTGCAGATAGTTGAAAATAAAAGCTCAAAGAACAGCTAACGTTAATCTTAGGACAGCTTTTGTAGCACGGAAGAGAGAAAAAAGTTAAGTTTATACAGCACATTAAATGGGGTTCTCAACAGAAACTATAATTTTCACACTGCTCTAACCTTGTAAAATTTCTGCTTTTCTAGACTTTTAGTATTTTCTCGACAGCTTAAATATCAAAATTTCAATGGCATACTTGGATTTTGGCGAGGACATCATGGTGTAATGCAGCACTCTGAAATCAAAATACGTTTTTAGAACTCGGAGCGTTCTCTCGCTTATATCAATTTTTCATTTGGAGATTGTTTTCTCACTTTGCAGAGATCTTGAGGTTTTTTGTACTGTAATTGTATAAGAAACTTTTTCTAACGTTTTGTGAGCTCACACTTTTTAGTTTCACTTTGTATTGCCGTTTTCGAAGCCCAGAAAGAATTCAAGATTCAATGATGTTGTGGCTTGCAAAACTTTGACATCAGATGGGAATAGAACACGCATTTCACCCCTCACGAAAAGAATGGAATGGGGGTTCGATTTTCACCTGACGTTATAATTTTACACACCACTCAACAATATTGGGTATCAAAGCATCGTATCCTTAAAACGTCGTTTATAACCAGTATATTCTGACATCATATGAAGTCGAAAAGGAGACCTTCACGCTGCAGAAACTTATTGCCCAATATGCTTGCTGTCCGTCGTCTATATACTCTTCACTCGAGTCATTCTAAACAAGATTGGCAAAACACCGTGCGAAGGTCAGCCATGCGAAAAAGCAGGTTTCCGAAGAGGATTTACGACAGACCAAATCCACACGATCACAAGACTGATCGGAGTTTCACGAGAGTACAAAATACTGTTCTGTCTCAAGTTCATCCATCTGAAAAGTGCCTTTAATTCAGTGACAACAGAAGCGGTTATAGAGGCATTGAATAACTAGGGCGTCCCTACTTGGTATATAACGGCCCTTCATGGGCTATATAAAATTTTACGTCCAAAATATCGCCATTGTACAGCAATATCATCATGGGTAAGAAGAGGAGTTTGACAAGCTGAAACAATTTTCAAAATTATTCACTGCTACCCTTCAAAACGTCATGTGAACATCAAAATGGGACGATATGGGAGTGAAAATTGACGATCGACAATTAATCCAATTTTGCTTCGCTGATGATATCGTCCTCATAACACCAAGCATCAGCCTAGCGGACAGAATCTTGACAGATTTCGACAGTGTCTGTGGAGATATTGGCCTAAAATTAAATCTAATAAAAGCGATGTGTATGACGAACACATGGGTTTTGAATGCAGCATCCACGCTCAACGAAACGAACGTCTCCGAATGCTCCAGCTGCATCTATTTAGGTCGTGAAATCAACATGACGAACGACCTAGCTCCAGAGTTGAGCAGGAGGAAACGAGTGGCTTGGGGAAGTTAAAAAGCATCGAGGATCTAGTGAGGAGGACAAAAAGCATGCGAGTCCGTGCCCACCTTTTCGACACAATGACTAATCCTGCCCTAAATTATGCAGCAGAAACCTAATCGTCACGTAAACAGGATGAATGATCACTTAGCGTTTTTGAACGCGCAGTCGAGAGCTCGATGCTAAGAGTACCTCGTATCTCACAAATGAGAGAAAGGATGTGAAGTTCCGACCTACGTCAACGATTGAAGATCAAAGACGCCGTTCTACACACCAGGATATCGAAAAGAAGGTGGGCCGGACATATGATGCACGGCAGCGACAACCGATGGACCAAAGCTATTACCGACTGGAATCCTCGGGATAGCAAGCGCTCTGCAGTGATGAAGGAGGTCCGATTTTTTCACGAAAGTCATAGAAGAAAGATATGACGCTCAGCGAATCTCTAGAGCAAGGAGGACCCATTCTGCTCTCTTGCACGCGATACGGAAAATTGGAAGTGTTGCTATTGCCCGCTCGGGTCACTCGACGATTAAGGGGACGACAGATGATGCATGTGATACAGGTGTTACTAGCGACAATAACACCTAGTGAATAGTGGAGTACATATGCGCATTACAAATTGATAAAGCAAACTCTTTCCAATCGCACCATGTCCTTGATCGCTCAATTCTCATTTCTACCGAAAAATTGACGCATATGCTGCAGTTGTTAGAGGTACATCGCACCACACTTGGCATCCGTTAAAAGCGACTAATTATTAGTTTCAGCTCACATGAACAATATTGCTATTATCATCAATTAGACACGTTTTTGTTCAGATTCATTCAAACTAGCAACTGTTTACGTTCCAGCTGTCTCGTATTCATTAATATACTAAAAAGTCGATATGACATAAAATTCACTCAGTCAAACATCTTCCACCTCAAGTACAACTACCATAGCATATAAATGTTGATGAGTTGTATACAGTTTGTTCCAAATTATCACTATTTCCCTGTCTCAAGATCTTGTAATTATTAATGGAGGTCAGTGACACAAATTCTTACTTGGACATTCTTGGTTCAATCAAAACAGCCGTTTGATATACGGAGCGAGATCACGCTTGATTACAAGGCACTCATGCAAGCGACATATTTTGATTTTTTGTATTCAAACGCTTTGAAAGTTGTTCATTCCGAAATTTCGCATTTATACTCAAGGACAGCAACTTCTACTTGAAATTATTCTCTGTTATATGTTTCTTTGGGAGAAGGGGAGGAGGGCGTCGTGGCCTATTGGCTATGGTGCTCGTCACGGAGCGTCTAGGCTAAACTCCGCCCCCACACTCGTCAACAATGGAACGCCACAGTCAGGCATTCGCTTGAGATTACAAGTAAACAAGCTCAACCAGATTTCTGTAACGTTCAAGAAGGAAAGAAAAAAACAATTTGAATGAAAGAAGTACTGGGATTTGCATAATGAGAAAAACACTGTGAATACGGATCAATGAAGGAACGTAAAAAAGAGTATATGTTCTTCTGCGTGCGTCTACTGAAGTGTTTGACATGACATGAAGCTTACCGGTCGGTCTCATAACAGCGTCTTTCGATCTTCCAGAAAAGTGTTCTGCAAATTATCATACCGTAAACGAGTGGGAAGGTTCAATGAGCTGCGGATGAGAGGTTGAAATGGCCATCACGATTGTGAAGCAAGGCACCTTCAACCACATCGCAACACGTGCATACGATGAATAACATTTCATCAGAAGGAGTGTATTCTAAGCCACAGCCCCAGAAATATTGGGGCAGTGAAATAACATGAGCTGAGCCTATCGATTTATTAATAAGCGACCGACAGTTCGCTATTCTCGAGAACATTCCCAGCAGCGTTGAGATGATAAATTTTCTTTTGAGCCAACACACCAGAACGAAGAAAATTCAGCTGAACGTCGCGGTTCAGCACAAAAACGTAATACATTATCACTGAAGCGTGATTCTGGTGACCGTCACAATTTAGCGTATTACTTTACAGTATTACAAAACAAAGCAATATATAACGTGATGGGCAAGGTAGCTTTAGCTTTTATGGAGAAAAACACCTCAAAAAATCTTTTCTCTCAAAAATTTTGAGCTCATATAATGTTTTGTTCCTCTCACTCTGCCCAAAACTCTTCTTCGCATTGTTAAATGATGCTAAATTTCCACTAAAGTATGATGCATCCAGATTTAAGCATTCACCGAAGCGATTTACCTATTGCGAATTACGGCGCATGTAGAATCTTTGATTGCTTTGTAAATTCGTGACACTCTACACAGTTTTTGTGATACAGAAAACAGTGCTGTTGGCGAAGCCTAACACAATGAACTGCTTTTATATCTGTCTATTATTTAGTGGTGCTCTGGCTGGTACGTACGAAGGCAAAACCTATAAAGACCGAGACCAATGGGTGAGTGCTACAAAAATTCGAAAAATATCAACGACTTATTTTTTTGTAAAGTGCGGCAGAGAATAAACGCAGTTCATAGAATTAATCTGGAAAATGAGTAATATTGAACTAGAGAAGATTACTGTAGCAGTCGTAAAGTATTTCTCAGTCATAGAGCTGCGATTGTGAATAGAAGATTTACATGTATTACAGATACGTAGAAAAATTCTGGGATAGTAAGAGGATGTAGAATTGAGCAGAAGAGATTTGAAATTTTTCAAGTGCTTCAAACACTTTTTTTTTCTGGAACATATACCAATTTACAAGTCACGAAGATAATGCAAAATGAAACAGTACCCGTATAATATCAACAAATCCCACACAAGGGAGAAAGATCATAGAACACATACTGACAAGAGCTTCAATCGTGCAGCAGTCAAATTGAACTGAAGCATATTGCATTCTATTCAGTGCCATGAGAAAAAAATTCTGGTTTTAGCTCATAACTCGATATAATAATTGAGAACCTCTTACAGGGCTGTGTAATTAAAAGCCTGCTTAGGTTCCCTCATGTGAGCATTATTTGTTTATGTGCGAACCTGCTTATAACGCTGTACGAACGCAACGTCCAACTGTTATGCCTTGTATGCATGTATTGTGTGACAGAATTGCAAAATTATCAGTCTTATCGTATTAATTTATTTCAGGAGCACAAACTGATGATGTAGATGATCATTTTAATGATTCTATGTTTTTATTGAGTGAAGACGAGATGTTAATTATACAATTTGTTTAGTAAAATACTCAATAGTGACATGCAGTTTGTCTAATGAATCATTTTCATAACGAAAAAACTCAACTGGTCTTTTTGTTTATTTGGCAAAGAATGAAGAAACGACATTTTTCGCTTAGACAGGCACTATCCGTAAAAGTATGAGCAACCATTGAGAAGCACAAGTCCAGTGGAACTGCTTTTTGAGAAGACTTATCACAGCGCCGTAGCATTCAAAATATCATTATGTTTCACACATACCGCGCCGTTTTTTTTTATTACAACGCGTGTTTCGTTGCACAAACTTCTTTCGTCGAACTGCTAGTAATCATTCAATGGCTCAGATCTCGAATAATTCAGAAATATGCTTCGTTACGGAAAGGCGTTTTCAGCAGTGCAGTAGTAAGAAGAAAGCTTTGCGTTTCATACACGAGTATATTTCCCAAGACAGAAAACTGCCCTGAAATCACAAGGAGCCATTTAATAGCTTGGATTTTGTCGCTCAGAACGCTGTGCTTATTTTTGAAAAATTGCTTCACTCCAGTGTAGTTGGGAGGACAAAACTGAGCTCCACAAACGCTGCGCATTTGCTTGTCGGCTAGTATGCGTGGGTAGACATGGATCGACATGCGACCAATCAGTCGCGCTGCCGCGACTAACATGTGTAGTGCGATTTCTGTTATTCAATTTAGGATTTTTTCCGCTTTGACTGAACTAAGGAAAGACGCATGATTCTGATGCTACAAAACGTTCTACACACGTTTATGTGCTTTTCGTGCTTCCAGCGAAGTATAAGAGTGATAATGATAGAAGCAAGCGGCATGTGTGAGAAGTAATTTTTTCAATGCTGCGACACTTTGAAAAACCCTTTGAAAAAATGGTCATGTGCAGCACTTTTTCAAGATTTAAGCTTTCAAATATGTACTAAAAGTGCAATGGAAGGTCTTTGTCCATCAGAAGGGGACTTTTTTCAATCCAGATGACTGAACTAATTCCCTAACTCACCATTATGCTGTTTTACGATCCACCAGTTATTAATATAGCGGTCGCAACGAGTCCTACATGAGCAAGATGCGTGGCTGACTTGGATCTGCAAAATTCGATCTAAAATACTGCTCAAATCTCTCGTAATAGCACGGCGAACATCCTTGTACTCGGTTTCTGGACTTTTGACATTTATTCAAACTCTTTGAGAGTTTTGCGCGCTGAGATCTTATATTTCCGTGCAATGATGGATAGTTCTGCTTTGAAATCTTACCCGTTATGCTCCTGTGTTCAATGCATGCATTGCGAGTTGTTTGGTTTGATCCCAAACTTAACACTTAAGTGTTCTCTTCTTATTTTTTTGGAAAAAAAAATAGAATTTACAACAGGAAATTTAGCACAAAATAGGTCAAAGCAGCGAACTCTGGCGCTTCGGAGTCACCAGTATGCCAAATTGAAATTGTATCTCTAGCGCATTCAGTCATTTCTATAGTTAAAAAACCCAAAAAAGTTAGTATCCATTTAAACTTGGGCTAATAGGATCATTTGAATTGTAAGGTAGAAGTAGCAATTAGTAGTGCAAATAAATCCTCATAGAGACTAGCTTGATTTATGACATGAGCATAGCACTTGTTCAGTGGTTAAAACACGTCTCATTTCGTCCTATCAGTACTAAGTGTTCCTCGATCGTGCTCATCCCATTAGCGCATATGTGATGGAGTCCTTGTGGGTTGTTCCACAGATTCTTTCGCAACTCGACACTGTAGTTTACTTGTATTTTATTGAAGAATCCAAGCAGTCACAAATATAATCACCATCGAGAAATCCGCCCAAGAGTAATGAAGCTGACTATCAATGAAGTTGGTGCGGTTTCATCTAAGCTGGTGTAGTCTTAAAATTTCCCTTTCCGCATATGGTTCGGAGCTCGGGAAAAATGACATCTTGATGGAGCAATATCAGAAATATGAGGTGGATGCGGTACTGTGGTCCGAAAGTTTCTTCAAATGTGACAATTCAACTTTGCAGTGTGAGTTGGTTCGTCAATGCATGTGCACTAAAATATCACGGTAGTCTGTTTCATTCAATTGGAGAGCGATGGTGCCCAAATTACTAAAACATTCTCCAGCATATCACAGCTTTTTCTTTTGACCATAGCCCGATTTGAAATCGGAAAGAGGAATAGAACAATAGTGAGAAAGAAGTTATGGGAAAATTTGTTGCATTGTCTTGCAGAGCTCTTTTGCAGCTATCATTTGATGGTAGCTGTGTTCAGTGTGTCGCACTATTATCAAGCTTCTGTTTTCTTCCTTTAGCACTCCGTAGTGGCAATGAAGATTCAACTTGATATTTTACTCAAGTAACTGAAAAAATACACACCTTTTGGGTAAATTGACAAACAGCCCGTAGCCTTTGGTTGGGTTTTCCATAATCTGCCTCTTTAAATTGGTATCAGTCTTATTGCTTTTAATTTTATCTTATTATACACACACAACATCGTATTTCATGTTGCAGACTGCAGCACTTCAAGCATCTGGACTGTTCTTCTCTTTCACTGTTTCAATGGGTTTCGACAGTTTCTTGTTGCATCAGGCTCTGCTTCAGGACTTTGTTTTTTTTTTATGAATGTTGGGATATACTTATCAAGTTCCATTTCTTTCCAATCTAGAAAATAGCCAACTTAAAGTGATCTCAGGTGATTGCGAGAGAGTTGTGAGGAAGAGGGTTAAACCACCGTCTTGGTTACTTCCCTCTTGATAGTTTGCATCAGTGATAACTTCTTCACCACTATCTCGTTCAACATTTTGTACTTTTCCATTTTATTTTATACGATTCGTAATCTTAATCTGCTGTCTCGTCCACAGTACTTCTTGCATTTGATTTTTGTTTTCGCAGTCATTGTCTCTAAGGTCTCGAGCATTGCGCGTGATGTTTTTACACTTGCTCAAAATGTCGACAACGACGTTGAAATCTTGAGCGGCACGCGGCGCCGTCGCGCGGAGAGCGCGGCGACTATACTCACGTTGTGACAGTTTCCTAATGTAATGTGGACTTCTATGGTCACTAAAGGAATTTTCGTCTCCAGTAAATGGCAGAATATGGCGAAGAGACATCGATAAAGCTATCTGTAACAGAAAAAATGGCGATGCTTCCTCCTAAAACCCCAATTGTAAGTAAAAAGCCACATAGATACAGAAAGGTGAACTGCTTGCAAAACGTTATCTTTTTCGTTAGTGAAGCGTACTAAATTTGTCAAAAACCAAAAAGAGCTTAGTGAGAGAACAGGCATTTCTCAGACTATCAGATGACTAGAAATACATGAATGAAAAAGAAAGAAATGAAGTTGTATAACAGCTGGAAATATGTTCTCTTTCACAACAATGTACTTTTGTCGTTGAAGCATAGATGATTTTTTGATACAAGAGCATTCTCTAAACTATAAAACTTTTTTTCGAACTCTCTCCTGCTATATTTCATCATTTAGTCACCATAATATCCCCTCAGTGTCTCAGATTAGCAAACAGATTCCCATATTTCCATTGTAAGGCGTGATATCAAAGACTCTCGCCGCTCCACCGCACACGTGGCGTGCGGTCTGAGCTAATAACAGCTCAGAATGTTGTCAACGTGCTGAGGATTTTGACTTCTTCATGAATGTCGTAGATTACTTGTGGGTCGACCTCCTTACAATCTTGGAAATAGCCAGGTTATGATGTTCTCAGGTGATTGTAAAGGGTGATACTAAGAGTCGAACCACTGCAGTGATTTTTGATGGAGTGCATCACTAACCACTCGACCACCGGCAATCTCTCTCAATTCCAACAATTCCCAAGACCGACTATCTATTAACCTCGGCATGCTTCAATATAATCGCTGATTTTCTTCTTTAAGCAAAACGCGAGGTGGTACAACAAACTTTATTCGACAGCTGACGTTTCGGCAGTTCGCCTTCTTCAGAGCCTCAAAAGGTCAAATTGTCCGCAATCCAATCAGTCAAACACCTCCATTACTCCTTTAGAAAAAAAATAACCACACCTAGATTTTAATCGCTTCAAACACAAAATTAACTCTCAACATACTCACCGCTTTTTATATGTGTTACACTGAATGATCCAAGTGGAGATAACCGGAAGGAAATCACATAGGCTCGTAATGCACCTTATCCATCAAAACAACAGTCTTATACACTGAATCAAATCACGAGTGATGTGAAGGTATTCCTCCCTGTGGTTTATGGTTGGATTGGTCGCATTAAATCAATACTCTTCCAAGATCTTTCGCGCTGATGTTTTTTGCTCCTGCGCAAGGATAATGATTCGATTTCAGAGTCAACTCCGTCGTACTTCTGTGCTCTATGCGTCCCTAGCGGGATGTTCCGTCTATTAAGGCGTTTGTCAGATAGGTGTTCTTCTATGCGAGCATAGAGCAGCCTACCGGTTTCGTCAATATATTTATCATTACACGCTTTGCAAGAGATTAGGTAAACTGTATCTACCCTCATACAATCACCGTCTCTGCCGTTAGGACATATTTTACAATCTTTCGTTATACAGAGACGGTCATATAAGCGGTTGCGAACTAGTTGGCGTTTTAGAGTATTCGGTGGTATTTCAATAATAGCCACCGACTGCTCTAAACCTGCTCTTTTCGAACAGCGTTTTATAGCTGTACTAATCTCATTTGCAAAGAACGGGAGGATGAACGAGACTTTTTTCCTTTCATTCGAGTTTTCGTTCGGGGGCGTACTCTTTCCTCTAAACCTAAGCCGAGGGGTTACAAATTCCTATCCATTAGAAGTGGCTATTTCCTGAGCCAGTTTCACGGATTCTACTCTCTGCTCCTCCCCGTTGCATACATTTTCTACTGTTCGAAACATGTTTTTATAAACGCCTTTTTCGTATGCGAAGGATGAGAAGAGAGATAGTGAACCAGGATATTCTTATTATTTGGCTTTCGGTACCACTTTGTTATGTAGCCGCTCTCGGTTGAGTTTATCTGCACTTTCAAGAAAGGGAGCCAATTATCTTTTGTCATCTCACAGGTGAATTTTGTATACTCCGACTGTTCATTCAACAATCTAAAGAAATTATCTAGCTCCTCTTGAGTGGAACAGATAACCAAACAATCATCTATACACCTACAGTGGAGTAACGGCCGGAGATCCATCACTGGTGCTTCCACTTTCGACATAAAGGCAATCGCTAGGTTAGGTGTCAGTCGCTATTCCATTGTCAACCCTCTCATTTGAGTATGATATTTCCTGGACCATCTGAAGATTGAGCAGTTCAGGCACTCTTTTAGTAGGACCATGAACTGCTCATTCGACAAGCCATACATGTTTACAGCTCGCTGGTGTTGTATCAGAAGCTCATGTGTGGCTTGCAATGCGGATTAATTCGACACGTTGGTATATAAAGCAATGACGTCGAATGGCTCATTGCGTACGCGTTGTTCGGGTTCGCGTTACGTATACAATCCAGGAACATCTGAGTGTTCGTCAAATGGGCTGGAATGTGTCCTAACAACTGGGATGTTAATACCGTTAAGAATCATGCTATCCTATCCGTCGGTCCGCCTACACAGCTGATGATGGGTCTAACTTTGAATATAAATGGATCGTTAGACATTAGATCATCAGTGAATACTGACTTATGTGTTTTTATAAGTAAGTATAAGACAGGACATGTTGGTGACTGGATTTTTAATTGAGAAATGGTAGATGGTCTTAAGCCTGCCGCTTTTTCCCAACTGATCCCCTCTTGTTTAATTTACGGTTTTGCCTTTTGAATTCCTTTACAGAAGATGATCGGTAAAGCGAAGCATCTTCGAGATGCTTGTTCGTTATTGCGATATCTAACTGTCGAGGAATCACAACAAATTCTTCACCATTATCACTAATTGATAGTCTTATCCTTCCTTCCCTTATCAACTTTCGAACCTCTTTCATGCCACGCCTTTGTAGTTTGGTGAGGTTCGATCGAAATCTTTTCGCGCGATAGTGAGTTTCTTTCAATTCTGTTATTATTTGATATCAGTACTGATAGTAACTGCTTTGTAAGTGGTAGAGTAGTAGAAATTTGATAAGTACTCCAGTGTATCAGAGAAGTGGGGTAATAAGCGATGTTTTGATTTGATCCCTTCTGCCAACAATCCCGTGCAATCATCAACAGAGCGCTTAAGAAAGCCTTCGCTCGGTTATCTCGAAACCGGGACGATGAATCGTTTTGATCACCGTTTTACAACATTCGTGGAGAAAACTAAGTCCTCAAGCAGTAGCGAAGTAACATGTGAAATATTAGAAGAATTTGATGAATGAAAGTGAGAAAGCGAATATCACTAGAAGTGCTGGGGTTCGCATAGTAATTTGAGTTAATGAGTGGTGCAAAATCAAAGGAAGTGGAAACATCATCTTTTATTGGAACCATCTTTATTGATATTATTGAACTTAGCACAATTTCCATCGTCATCATTACATATTGTCCCTTACTTTGATTATTTTCTTCAGGTCAACAGTCGTTATCTGATGAAGTGCGAAATGAAGAATGGCGTATGGCATGTAGTCGTTATCGAATGCATTGGACCTCATGGAATAGCGGTATTTCCTCATCATATAAACCATTTTTTGTTACTATCTTTGGTTTTACTAATATACGATGATCAAATCTCTAAAATGTCAAGAGTCACAAGGAGCCTTTTTGTAAAGCCTTTGAAATCACTTTGATCACAACATTTTCAGAAAGAAGTTTGTATTTTATGAGTCTAGAATTGGCGAATTTTATCATAAAATTAGAGGTACATTAAGATTTGCGACTTATCATTGCGCCATTAGTCATTACGGCATTTGATGCTGTGGTCATAGCAAGATTTAAAGACAGCTTATGATCTAGATAACTAGTAGGCTTTTAGGGAGGTGTCTCCCTCGGCAGCACTGATGAGAATATAAAAGGTGCGTTCAATATTTTCACGTTGGCTCCATGAAAGTCTAGAGTTGCGAAGTCATGAGATGACGCCTGTCTCCAGATGCAGCTAACTGATAACCACTTTGTATCGCTCGGGTCATGGGGGCTCGCTGACACACTTTCCAACTTGCATAGCTCTAAAGAATGGGATGAAATACGATCTTAAAGATCACAAAAACTGAAAACCGTATAAAAAGTGGGTACTTCACTGCTATCCGCACGTTTACAATGTTTGAGTACTCATTTGATAGCTTGAATCGAAGGAATTTGAATGGTGCATTTTTTTTCAAAAAAGCTTCATCATTGCGCCGAAGCAACAAAAACAATACTTTGTTTCTCATTCAATTTTTCCCTGAACGAAGCTTTTTAATTCAGACTTGTGAAAATCAATAGATAGATCAAATCTCGAAGATTTCGCTAATATCTTCAGCTTTTTTCAATGGAGCTTTCATTGCGCTGTGACATATAAAAGGAGTTTGGCTCTCCCAAAACTAAATTATCTCTGTCATCTGCGCCTTTCTTCGATCCCTTGAGAAGAACGCGCCTTTTACTCTTTTTTCATTCTTCAGCAATCGTCTAATAGCTCAATTCTCAGAGATTGCAATGGTGCGCCTTGTCTTTAGTATCTCTGCATTGTTGCGCTGCCAGAGCAAAAATATTTCGTCACTCCTCAAACATTTCTCGCTGAAAAAATTTTCCTTTAGACTTATAGCAGTCATTCGATAGCATAAATCTCGACGAATCCTATAGCGCTCTTGATTATTGAAAGGACTTTTGATTGGCGCTGTAGCGGCCAAAAAAATGTTAGGTTTCGTGCAGAGGGACATCAATTTCAAGCCACCACGCTTCGGCGATATGCCTTTGTGGTGTAGTAATAGAGCGCGCGTCCCCGGATAGGATTACAGCATAGCCTCTTCAAAACACACCCTGCGTGCCAAAACCCAATCTTCCTATCGATGTTACAAGGCACTACAAAGTCTGTCAAAAATCAAATATGTCAATGGAATTCTTGCGATTTATTATCGATTAGCTACTGAAAATATATTATATGATAAAATATAATATATAATAAAATAAAATATTTAATAAATCGAATGACTATACTGACATTGAGAAAGACCAGAGAATACGCTTTCTGAATAGTCGACTAGGGTGTGGATAACGAAAACAATCCAGTTTTGAGAAAGGCAATCTTCTTTTGGTTGCTGCACCAAATAGTCAATCCTAGAGATCAAAACATCATTGGTGGAATTCTTTAAATTTGAACTATCGGTTAGTTATTGAGAATCTAAAGAACAAGCTCTGGTTAGCAAGAAATGCCCGAATGGTAAAAAAAACATTAATTTCACTTATTCAGCATAGTGATATAGCTTGAAAATGAAACACTCAAAACATCATTGGTGGAATTCTTTAAATTTGAACTATCGGTTAGTTATTGAGAATCTAAAGAACAAGCTCTGGTTAGCAAGAAATGCCCGAATGGTAAACAAAACATTAATTTCACTTATTCAGCATAGTGATATAGCTTGAAAATGAAACACATCATTCAAATTTTTTTGACTCAAGCTACCGAATTACTACTCGAACACTGGAATCGACCAAAAAATACGTTCTACTCAAGGAGTCGAGGCAGGGTGCGGATAACGGAAAAGTACTAAAAACTGGAGAGAATTTGCAGCGCTTTTCGTCATTTTGCCATTTACCTCACTTCAATGAATAAGACTCCAAGACAACACTTCTCGAAGTGTCGCCGGAGTAATAAAGATTGTTTCTATTTAAGAAAATGTTTTTCTCTCGTTGAAAACAGCTATAGAACCTTTGAGCAATCGGGCGTCTAAACACAATAGAGGAGGATTTTTGAGTGCTATAGAGATCTGGAGTCCCTTACGCATTTGCAATTCATCATTTGCGCAGGTGCCAACCAAAGTTTTCTGTTGCTTCAACATTAGCATATGTTTTGACTGAATATTTATGTCGAAAAAGAACATTTAACTATTTCTATCAACAATCCACTTGAAGGATTGGTAAAGCAAGGCGAATACTATATCACCAAAATTATTCACTGTCACCATCCAAAACGTTATGTGAACATTGGAATGGCGCAGTATTAGGAAGAAAATAAAAGGCCAGTCCTCGCACCATTTTTGCTAAACTGACAGCATATTCTTATAGCACCAAGCAGCATCTTGACAGGTCATATGATAGCACACTTTGACAATGTTTGTGTAGAAAATCGTCTTCGACTAAATCTCACAAAGACGATGCACATAAAAGGGAATGGCTCTGTATACTTAAACGAGCAGAAGAAAAACATATTCAAATGCTCTAGGAAGATTTGGAAAACCAGCGCATTGGGCGATCTGACTTGAGAATAAGCTGGAGAAAGAAAGTGGCTTGGAAACGACCAGGAGCATCGAAAGTGTGCTAAAAAGTCGAGGAACGCTTGACACCATTGTTAGCTTCTAAACTGAACAAGAACTGCTTCAGACATATTGAACGCGCAGCAGAAAAGCAACGATCGAACGTCCAGAGTGGTCCATAAGATCTTAGGATGAAATATATGTTACATACAATGTATATCGAGTTACACTCTCTTTAAATAGGTTGCCAAATTGATTGCGAATTCAGACAATCATTTGTGCAACTCGCTTTAAATTTCTATAATGATCGACATTGAGTCATTCTGCAGCATCTCATGCATTCTTAGGAGGATCACCTTTGATGACTGTTTTTTCCATGACCTGATTAAGTTGGTTCAAAAGTAACTGCGGCTTATGCATTGCTGAAGCGTGTCCTTTATGAAACTTCGTGAATCATCACTGAACTGTACATTCGTTAATAAGTTTATGGAGAAAGGTTTTTGTTGTTGCGACTTGCCTATGCTGCTTTAAAACCATTAAATTCACTGCTTAGAAAGGCAATTACTATTTCACGACCAACATCTTTTACTTACTCAAAAGCTAAAAGTAAAAAAGACAGCAAGTAATATGTCATCAGCAGCGAAACATAGAGCGAGAAATGCAAACTAGAATTATATTTAGCATTACCACATTTTCATAAGAATATGGTTTGATGGCGAAAGGCGCCTTTCAACAACGCATAAACCTCTCTTGCTTGTTCACCAACCATTGGGTAGCATGAGATTTTATTTTTAGTTTAAACGAAGGCTTTTTTATTGATAATTGAACTAATATCAAATGCTAGTTGATTCATCAGTAATAGAAAACCTCATATTTGCTTATAAAAATCTAATGCTTTGTGTAGAGTGTCAAATAGATAATACATTCAAAAATTTTCAAGGTGCCATTGAACGAACAAGGGTTGATTGATGGTCGTATGTGGAATTGGACAAAAGGATACTATAGCAGAGTACTGCTGCGATCGGTAAAAACCATCAGAAGGACGCCATGTGATGGTCATCCATATGGTAAAAAGCCATTTTTCCAGTATCAAAAACAAAAAATTGTCGTTGGGGTGAGTTCCTTGATAAATAATGTTTGAAAATCGAGTAACGGTTCAATGTTTCCTTTAAACGGCTGTAGTGCTGTGTGATCTCTTAAGCCCTTTATCAACCATCTATAAAACCGGTCTCGAAAAAATCCGAAAGCAGAATTTTGTTGGCAGCACGATAGATTTCTGAAGCCCTCCAGAGGTCTGACATGGTATTTCGAGCGGTGGACGTACGCTTCATCTTTCTCGCACGCCTCATCGGTACCAAATGCTTTTCGGTTCATCGTTAACCTATAACTGATGAGAGCGGAGCCAAAGATGTGTCACTCCACTTCAAGTGACAAGATTACTTGATATCGCGGTCTAGAGTGATTTTCAGTCGATGTCTCAAGGATGGTAACATGTCATACAGCAGTCCTCCTGATCGACGTACGCCCACCACTGAAATGTCATAGCAAGTTTCAAAAAATTAATCAGAATATACTAAATGTTAAAGAGCAAGGGTTTGAACACAGTCACCTGAAATAAATTGGTAGCTAAATTAGATAGCGTAGAATCAATGGTTGCTAGAAAAACAACAGTTTTGATAAAGAAATATATTTTGATAAATCATGGACGGAAAGGTTCCTGTTGAGTGAGTCTCAAAAAAGACGAATTGTGAAAATAGAGAAATAGCAGGGGTTTTCTATGTGTGAGGTGAATAACGCTATGGTCTTATTAGTCTAAATTATTTCACCGTTAAATTCTCTGAATGGCCCATCTTTATAATTTGCAGAAAATCGTGGCACAAAGCGAGTTCTAAATCTTTGAATTCGTCGGATGTGCAGCAATTTTTCAAATGTATCGAAAGTCGTGTGAAAGCACACTAGGTTGTTACTACTATAAGAAGTTGCATTTAAGCTACGATATAGATCGTTAGCGATGCGGCATCGATTGTTGTAGTGATATGACCATAAATTGGCGTTAAACAGATGAATAAAAACATCCTTCACAATTAGCACAAGCGAAAATTTTGGTCATTGTAGCGCTTTGAGGTTGCAAAAATTTCATTGGACACATATCAAGTTTTTACTGTCATCGTTAGAACTATTTATTTGTCGGATAACAAATAAGAATGTACAGCACCTAAACGATATTCATTCTATCTCAGGGATCAAAAAAAGATCAAATTAGTCAGTTTTCTACGACCTTTATGAAAAGGGCGAGAATGTTAAGCGGTAGTTGAACTAACATACGAAATGTTCGAAGGTTATTGCAGCGATAAATGTTAATGAATGAATCGAACACGGAAAGTGCCGAAAAGATTGTAACAATTGTGACGGCAGGTCATACCATAATGGATAGTGAATAGCGATTTGTTTTCTTAATTCTCAGAGCTTCTCGGTAGTCATCTGGTAACGCGAGTCCAAAATTCTATACAAACGCCTTTGATCATAAGTGCTGTTCTTATCGTTTTGAGATTATTTGTCGTCTCACTAGTCTTTCACAAGCTCGGAGGATTATGTGGCGGTGGCTTGCTTATGAATCAGACGAATGTCTTCTCAAATGTAAACGAATGTATTCCTCTTCAAGTCATCAACGAATGTATTCTTAGAAGAGACACTTCTGGGTAGTTTCTGAACTCTTGACTTTGACGGTTCAAACGTCGAAATGTTGATTGTGATCTCTTGCCGATGTTGCTATAACGGTAGCCTCCTGATAGCCAACTAACTTTTTTATTAAATCCCAGTTCATGGTGGATGGAATGTAAGGAGTATGGGAAAGGGGGTTTTTGTCCTTCAAGCTGTTGATAGATTTAAGTGCAAGGATAATGAAGGACGTGAGAGAGATCAAGGTATTTTTTGAAAAGCGTGGATGGTGGAAATCGGTCAGCAGTCGAAGTACGTTTGTAAAAATGATAATCCATGACTTCAAATCTACTGTAAAAGAATACAGCGTTTTTGAATGAATTAGCAGTTTTCGAGCACATCGATCTATTGTTGTAAGAATGTTTAGTAAGAAAGAAGCAAATTAGACAATGGTTTTCTATTCAGATTCTGAATGGAGAGCAGGATCATTCCAGCTCGGATGTAAGGAAGAAGGCGTCAAAGTGATTGGTTGTTTTACATCACACGGGATGTTAATTGCAGTCGGTGAATTGAAGTCGGTTAGTAGCCAAATATAGACGTTTTTGAAAGTCTAGGATGAACATTGGCCACGTCATTCCGTAATTCCTTAGGCCTATTGTGAAGGAAGGGACACGAATGGAGTCCGTTAACAGTGGGATAGGTAGTCTAACTACAAAATCGGTACATCAACTGTTTATATGAAACTGTTCATCAATCGTGTGCTAAAGCATAACACCGATTTGAAAAAAAAACCATGATGTTGCTTGGTGTACTTAATTGTCAGAATTACCTAAAATGACAGAGAGTTAGAATGCCAATTGTAAAAATAGGCCATCTGACTACTATGCATGTCTTTTAAATAATTCACAGGAGCTATTACCTGAAGATGACATTCTGTAGTTTGATAGAATTCTTTCAGTCTTTTCGGGGTTTGACATGTTAGTCGCTTACGTATGCTGCGGCGGTCTCGTCCGCCTTATCAAAGCCAGACACCCCACCAATCAACCACAGAGAGTAGGAAGCGAGAAGAAAAGCGCATTGAGACCAGAAAGCAGGAATCGTTGTCTGGGCTTTTTCACTACATGTTATGTGCATAATGAGATCTTCAAAAAAAAAGATCAAAGGACAATGTCTAAATAAGAAATCGCGTGCCATCAACAATAGAAGATTCACGCAATATTTTACTCTGCTTTGTCTTACAATTCTGTGCCTTCCCTTCTCTCTTATGTGGGATTGACCGGTGGTGCGTGTGGCTCTGACGAGGCAGACAACACCGCCGAAACTATGTAAGTCACTGACATGTCAAAGCTCGTAAAGTTCAGAACCTTTCTCTCAGACTATATATTGACTGTCCACGACGAGGTTCTTGAAAATAATCGATTAACGAACGAAGATGGCAAGATTTTATGGGTCAGGAAGAAAAATTCTTCTTTATATGCACTAGGTATTTGAGTCCGCTACGAAACTGGAAAAATGAAAATATTTTTTTTGCTTTTCTGTCTCGACCACTTTGCATAATGTGAAGACCCTAGTTTAGGAGCATGGTGTTAAAAGAGAATGTAAAAAAGAAGCAAACGGCTCCATAACACTGAAGAGCCTTCCCAAAACTTCTTGTCAAGACTACGATGGGCGCAGTAGGGCTCAAGGTAATTTTTCTAAATTGGATCGAAAAATCACACGAGCTTCAAGAAACTTAGGTCATGGAGTTGTCAACGGGATTAGATGCGAGTAAGGGACACAGATTCACCGTACATCTAGAAAGCATAGGGTGACTATTGAGAAGAGGTTTTGTACTCAAACTATGAAAAAAAAACTTGTCAGAACCACTGAAAGAAAGGATTGCGACACTCAGAAGTTTCCTTACAACAGCGCGGCATAATGCTTATGCTTTTCCTATCATTTTCGTAACCAACTGGAATGGCTTCCAACTTCAGAAACTTCAATCGTTGAACCAGAAAGTCGATGTACAAAAGATCAAGGTGAAAAAACTGGAGACAAGACGGAACTAGTATTTTAACACAATCAGACAATCAAAACAGAAAACTTCAAGTGTACGTTTACGTTTGCCTGCATCGTTATGTCGGGCTTAGGTAGTTTGTTGAATGAAAGCAATGTTCATTACTAGAATGTCTCTGTTTCATGCAATTGTGCTGTGGATACAAGGAGGAGATGTCGAAAATATTGCGAAAAAGGTCTTCAAGTTAAGATCGAATATCGCCGTAATACGATAACTATCTGGGGAGCCACGGCCGAGTGATTGTGATGCTCGTCGCGGCGTCCGTGGAGCCTACCTCCGCCCCCATCTGTCCCCGGCAGTCAACAACAATTCCCTATGGAACGCCTCAGCAAGGCTATCCTCGAGACTGCAAAGAGACTCGCTCAGTCAGTATTCTACGCCAGATAATTATTTTTTGAGCCACGCATGTCAGTGTTCTATCAAAGAGGGCTGAGTTATAGAGCCCGATACAAGTGTTTTGATCTTACGGTCTCGTCAGTCGGGCAGTTACCATTTCTCGTCTTTTGCCAATCCTGTGTGGGTGCTCCAGATCCCACACTAAGAGTTAGCGACGACGAACGTTTTACACACTCTATGTCCAATGAAATTATCACCGAACACAGAGCGTTGTACACTTGATTGTTCTTGGCTAGTATAATTAATATATCATATCTTTCGTTTCGAGTGTTTTCTGAAGACCACAGCTCAAATTTCAATATGCCTGATAACTATTTTTTTCTATAAGTCGGGTTCTATAGATCAGCCCTCTTTGATAGACCAGTGACATGCGTGACTCAAAAAATAATTTAGGCATATTGAAATTTGAGCTGTGGTCTTAAGAAAACACTCGAAACGAAGGATATTTTACGCCGTTCAAGAAGAAGACAAAAGTAATTGAATGCTAGAAGTACTGGGATGCGACCAGTGTAAAAAACTGTGATGACGGATCAAGTATAGTGCTGAAATATAACCATATCCCTTCCGTCCTCAGTGATGGTGCGGTGTGGAGGATATGAAATGTTAGCGAAAACGGATAGTAACTAGAATACGACAGCAACGGACAAATAGTGATGTAATAGAGAATAGTGAAGTGATAGGAAATAATGAATTCACACAAAATGTGCCAAGTCTCGAATGTACAAATGCTAGCGAATGAGAACAGTATTGCACATTGTTGAAAAAAACAGTAGCGTCCATTATGCGAACAACAGAAAACAACATGGCCCTCTATTAAAGACATATAATGCACGATCGTCACTTGTCATGACTTTCACACGGCATCAGTAGGTTAATTCAGTCTTGTCCTATGAAGTGTACAAATAATATAAAACGAAAGAAATTGTGAGAAGAAAAATTTAATTTACTAATACGAGGAATGACATATGGCAATATTATGTGATTGCTTGGTTATCAGTCACATTTCACGGTGAAAAGTGTGCAAATGCACGAGGTTGGGCAAACTTTATCGAAAAGAAGCTGGAAGAGAAAGTCGAATCACTCGCCCTATCCTTTCACAACTCCTGATTAGTGAAGTTATGCTATAGTCTAACACTCAGTGTAGAGGTCAGCGTTATAGCTGATAATTTCTCGTCATCGGTGTCGTGTATTACTGGTTAATTAATATCATTGGTTGTCGATATGATAATGTTTAGTAAAACAAAAGATAGCGCCTTATTCACCTTATTCTTTATATTAAAAGTGAGAAAGCAAAGAATATATGCTATAAATCGCTTGCAGGTTCTAAATGGACGGAAGGGTCACTCCAGTTTGAATGCATTGAAGGAGGTATCAAGAAGGCCATTGCTTGCGTCACACCATCTGGAAAATTATTAGCACCTGGCGAAGTGGTGCCAGTAGGTTTTTCGAAAGCAAATGTTTTTAAAGGACTAAAACAAATAGTAGCCATTAAGCCTCATACGCCCTTCGGCTCTTTCATATGAAAGCACGGATATAGAGCATGTTAACTACGAATGAGATGGTTTAATGGCAAAATCGCGGCGTCAACCGATTATCCTGAAAGTTTTCAGCAAATATCTACAGAAGTAACGTTTATAGAAACCAGAGATCCCAATAAACTGCCATAAGGGCACTTGCTATCACTACTGAATGCGAGATGTTTAAAGTGACATAGTTGGAGTAATGGCTGGATAATATTTTAGCTAAGTTCTGCTCATTGCGTTCAACAGGAATCCAACATAATCATTGATTCATCATTATACCTAGAAGCCAGCAAATTGTGCATAGAACAGGACTAGTCGAAGACCAGGGATTCATCTCTTATTGACGTAGCTTCTACGAGTTCTTCATAAATCTTCATTGTAGGTATAGGGTGAATAGGGATAGGGTAAAATGCGCGTTCAAATCCCATCTGATGCAAAGTTTGCACATCAGTAAACATCATTTGGTATATTTGTACTCTCATACCATCGCTATAAAGCGGTCAAATAAAATAGTTTTCGTCTTTAACATATGCAATGTGTCTTGTTTAGGAGAATGGAAAAATTATAGAATGTGAGAAGGATGACAACGACAAATCAACAGTGATCGATGGTACTGGTCGAAACCATAGGGCAAACTGCAAAGATCACAATGGACAAAACAGGACTCAAGGTGAGGGGTGCTTTTTCAGAGCCTTTTGGATGTAGAATGTAGAAGCACGATGTTGGAGAGCACATGTTCTACATTACATTATGCAAAAGATTAAAGTAATGTTCTCAAAGAGACAAGTCGTTTTACTGAAACACTGATGATTCACAATTTGAGGATTCATTGAAAATAAAACAAAGAATTAGCCGATGAGAGGAATTCCTCGTTATCACGAGTCATATGAGCCGACTGCCATTTTGATGCGGGGAAGTCAGCAGTGCAAGTGTCGCTGCACAGTTGGCCCCACTTGAGCAACTCATTGGTCTCTTAGGAAGCGGTGAATGTGATGGAAAGTTGCTTTCCGTTTGTTGAGACTGAATTCTAGTTTGGTGATGATACCTGTTCGAGCAATGGAGGTGTACGAAGTGTACTGATTACAGAGAAATTAATATGATTAGAGGTAAGTTCTTTATAAATATAGGCTCAGTGTGGAAAAGTTGATTAAGGCCGAGGTTCAACATTCACAGTTCAGTCCACATTCTCTAAAGATGATGTTTTCAATCATGCGAATCGTTTATCATTGAAAGATTGAGTCATCATGAAAGTTTTTGCGGCAAGAAAAAACACATAGTAAAATTTTTTTTTGTTTCATGTTTCGATCGGATAGTTGGATCATTACGCTTCAGATGTGAGAAAATGTGAGACCTTTACAGGATCGATATGGGTAGAGGGACCGCTCCAGTACACTTGTGACAAAAAAGGAACAGTATTGTTCATCAACTGTGTCACTCCGAACAGAATGTATAATATTTTAAGCAATGGAGCAAATGTGGTTGGTAGGACTCCACTGATTTGAACTGGCGAGAAAAATTGCTGACTTTTTAAAGGCTCAAAATACATTGTCCTATTACGTTGTCCTTTTGTTTTCCTTTCGGTAAGGAACTTCTTAATCTTCTTCTTTTTAACAGTGAAAATTCTATGGTTAATTCCTCAATATTCTAGTTGAGCCAAACACGAGGTGTTATTATATTCTTTAATCAACAGCTGACGTTTCGGCAGTTCACTTTCTCTAGAGCCTCGTAAGGTCAAGTTGCCTTCAATTCAGGCAGTCAAACATCTCCATTACCCTTTTAGAAAAAATCACCACACCTATATTCCAATCGCATCAAGCACAAAATTAAGTATCAATATACTCACCGCTTTTCATATGTGTTCCATTAGATGATTCAAGTGGAAATAACCGGAAGGAGATCACAAAGGATCCTAATGAACCGCTGCTATCAAAACAACAGTCAGATATACTGGCTTATATCACAAGTGATTACGAGGCATTACTCTCGGCAGTTCATAGTTGGATTGGTGGTGTTAATCCAAAATGCTTCCAGAATTTTTCGCGCTGATGTTTCATGCAGGAACATTAAAGCGCAGCGAAGAATGTCTCGTTATCATTCAAGATATGGGCCAGCATATATGACTGTTGCTTTGATGGGTAGGGCTCATTACGAGCTTACGTGATCTCCTTCCGGTTATTTCCACTTGAATCACCAGTGGAACACATATAAAAAAGCGGTGAGTATATTGATAGCTGATTTTAAGTGCTTGATGCTATTGAAATATAGGTGTGGTGATTTTTTCAAAAAGGGTAATGGAGATGTTTGACTGATTGGATAGTAGACAACTTGATCTTTCCAAACTGTAAGGATGGCGAGCTGCCAAAACGTCACCTGTTGAATCAAAAATAACACCTCGCTTTTGGCTTGAGAAGAAGAATTGAGAATTACTGAAGCATGCCGAGGTAATAGATTGTCGGTTTTGAAATCTATAGTTAATGTTCTGTACAGATTCAAGGAAAACCTCCTATGGAGTGTATACAGCATGCGGATGGAATGGTCTCGATAACGGTTCTCCATGTGCACAGAGATTTTATGTGCGGACGCCGCCACAGAAGTAAGAAGTGTCAGCCTACACCTTTGAGCCGTTACTGTCTTGATAATGACACGTAATCAATGATAGAGCATGTTTTCACTTCTGATGAGTGCTAGACAGGCGTCTGACTCGTTCATCAGGACTCGCCGGTAGCACAGTCTCTTCGGTCCAGCCGATCCCTTGAGGCTATGCCCCACCCTAGAGAAATCGACGTCGAATACTAAACACCTTAAGTCAGGTGACAGAGTACTCTGGCATTACGATGATCAGTAATCAAGCTTGTGACTGATGAAATTAATCGCACCTTTTCAATGCCTTTTCATTTTTTTCGACCGCTTCTTATAGACCTCTCTCAGAAACAGTAATAGTCTGATAATGATAAAAAATGTTTTGAGACGTTTGTGAGATCTAATAAATGCTACACAAACGCTAGCACATTCTCTTTCGGTTCAGCCGATACCTTGAGGCTAAACTCTTCCATGAAGGAATCGACGCCGAATAATAACCCACCGTATCAATAAATGATAAAAACACGCGTTTTGAAAAGACCAACTGTTTTTATTGCACTCACGGCAAAATATTTCTAGGTAGATAAGGAAACAAGAAATAACTGTTTCTTCAGTACCTGGATGGACCGAGGGATGGTTTAAGTATAAATGTGATGGGGAGCGTATATTTGACGGTTGCATCGCATCACCCGAAGTGTTTATTTCAAATGGCAAAACGAGTACGGCAAGTATATTGATGATGATTTCAAAGCATAGCAGCCTTGTCATTAATTCTAAAGTCAGACACCTAATAGCTTTTTTTATGTCTGCCTTACAGATCTCTATTCTCTAGAAGGTAGAGAAGAGGAAAGAACTCTATTGTCTTTGTCACTTTTCAGGTGAGTGGGCATCACATAAAATGTAAGACGGATGCGAGAGGTGCTCCAACTTTAGAAGTTCTCAGTCCATACATCAAACGAAAGTGAGAAGAGGAAAATAATAAAAGTTTTATGACATATGTATATCGAATAGATTGTCACAAATCAAACAAATAGTTAAATGTTCACTGTAGTGAGTTTTTGTCATACGACTCATCATCATCATCATCATCATCATCTCATTGAAGCAATTCTACATGATAGCAGCAGCACAAAAATAAAGCGACTGTTTCATTTAAATAACAAGCGCTATTTCTGAAACATGACAGCTATTTAGAGTCGTTCTGAATACTTTGCGCAATGTTGCATCAGAAAGTAAGAATACTATCTTGGATTTCATATCTGAACCACTTTTAACAAACTTCTGAAAGCACACAAATAAAACAAACGTACATTATTCATGCCGAAATCGATAGAGGTCCGACCTGCAATCAAGAAAGTAGAGAGAATAAAGAGTTGTCGAAAACTGCAAATGCTGCATGTGCTTGCGGGAGCGTTGATTTTAGCATGCCGGGAAAAAATTCTACAAGCTGACGTTTGGAAGGTTTCGCTTTTTTCAAGTTCCGGAATGATCAGATTGCCCACAACTCAGCCAACATTACATCCCCAGTACTTACTTGGTACTTGATAGTTGAACGGTCCGCCTTCACTATTTGTGTGGACCCGAGCACATATTCCATTCGTCTCTCTGTTGCGCGTCAGTCGTCCATGACGGTGGTCTAATTTGAGCATGGCAGCTGCTGCGAGTGTCATACCGTGATCTGAAAAAAATGAGAGTTGCGAGTACAGTTTCTTCATTCTTTTAATGAACACGCCCCCAACGTGTAGGTGGTAGTCCTCAAGGACGCGTATATTATCGTAGAATCCGCTCTACAGTTCTTCTCGTCCATCTGTCGTCTGTTCTTCTCAGTGTATGACCGATCCATCCGTGTTTCGCTGTAGATGTATAGACTTCTTAGCCACGAAGATGAGATGGGTAGTCTCCGAAGGTCTGAACTACGCAAGCCGGCCAGACGCAGATGCCAGTGTGCGCCGACTGGATTTGAAAAGACATCGCTCAAGCACTCTGTGAGTTATTCGTAGCACTCTTGACTTGGTCGAAGTATCAGTCCACGTCTCAGCTGCATAGCAGAGCGCCGGGAGGACTGTTGAATCGAAAAAGTGAGCACGGAGTTTTGGGTACGTTAGCTGGTCGGTGGCTTCTTTGAGAGATCCAAATGCGGCCCACGCCGCTCTCCTCCTTCTATCTAGTTCCTCCTTCATATTGTTTCCATGTTCAGTGAACGCCCAAGGTACACATACGAGGTGGTTTCTGCAATCGGAGAATCATCCATTTCAATTTGATCACCACTGCACCATGAGTTCTTCATGAGCTGGGTCTTCATTCTATTAATATGTAAACTGATCTTCTTTCCCGTTTCGTTTAATTCCTATAACATTGTCTCTGCTTCATTAGTACTTCCTGAGAAGATGACGATGCCGTTTGGAAAACGAAGATATGAAGTAATATGGAGATGAGAGATGGAGATGAGATATAAGTTATGGAATTTTCCATCAACACGAATGCCTTTCTCGTCTCAGTAGAGTGACTTCATTGGCCATTACAACGCGACGGTGAACAGCTTTGACGATATAGTTCCACCATGTCGAGCCCCTTTCCCAATTGGTATGGTCAGAGGTGAATGAAAATAATGTATTTTTGTGGTACACTTTCGATAGCAGTCTGGCAAGGTTCTTATACAGGACGGATCCACTCCTTGATCGACGAGTGCTGTTGAGACTGCATTCGTTGCGACGCTATCAAACGCTTTTACATAGTCGACAAATATTAGGATTAAGGGCACGTGTTATTCCCGACAGACTTCAATGACCCGTGATACGGTTTGGATGTGGTCCATGCATCAGAATCCTCTACGGAATTCTACTTATGCAATTGGCTGAGCCTCATCCGAAGTTCTTGATATGCACAGAAGTACAATCTTCGTGAAAAGCTCGTAGAGTACACTCAACAAGCAAACTGGACGATCATTACGAAGATCTCTTCTACCCCCCCCTTTTAGGGAGGATAATTGTGCGCGACGTCCTCCACTGATCTGGAATTTTTTCCTTCTGGAGGTAGGATGTCATATGTGTAGCGAGTAATACATGTAGGTTCTGGCCTGTACCTCTCAGAAAGTTGGCGGTGATGCTATCAAGTCCTGAAGCTGTGCTATTCTTCATGTCTTTTATGGCAACACGTACTTCAGTGGGTAAAATCCTGGGGGGGGGGGGGGGGTTACGGGGTCGGGGACGCGAACTGTGGAACGGAAAAGCTTTGTGTAAAATCTTTCCACTAACAATTCCATGTCATGGCGGGATGTTCTAGCTTACAATCGTCGTTCATCAGGGCTGCGAGAGGAACACTATAATCGCACAAGTTGAGACGGCATTCTTAGACTAGATCGTTTTTGTGCTACTTCCAACAGTTTCTTCTGCCTGTACCAGTGAAGATTCTCCCGCAGAGCTTTTCTGCAACTAGAGTTTATTATCACCCGAGCTAAGTGCATTGCATTAGGATCAAGCCTTAATTTTCTCCTCTTTCGAGCAACCTCTTATTGGTAGCGGAGATGCGGTCTGAATTCCTTGTTAGAGTATTTTTTAGCCGACTCGACATAACTTTTCAGTCCTCTAACAAACAGTCGTAGTCTCCGGCCGGATTTTCCGCCATCTGCCAGTCATGATTGAACAGGATTTCGATTAGAATATCTTCGCAGTGAACGGTTTAACAATTTCTTTCCGATCGATGACATGACTTGTTTTCAGCGTACGGCTGATTCCCAGTACACCAATAGAAATGAATCACCAAACTAGGATTTCAATCGCATCAAGCCCAAAACAACTTTTCAACATGCTCAACCTTTTTTATCGGCGTCTCACTCATTTGCTCAAGTGCAGACCAACTATGCGAAAATTACATAGACTGCAGACGTACCTATATAATGCAGTTTTGTATACTACGTCATATAACCCGTGATTACGATGTATTCCTTTCTGCGGTTCAGATTTAGGTTGGTAGAGTGAATTCAGAACGCTTACAATTGTTAATGCGCCGTTTTAGGTTTTCTAAGCGAAAATGGTGATTTCTGCTTCAAAGTTGACCCGTTGTGCGTCAGTGCCCTCTGCGAGGTTAATGGGGACTTGATGTTGACCCAAGTTTGCCGCATAGGTGCTTTCGCACTGACACTGAATAACCTATCCGTTTCTCAGAAGTGGGAGGCGCGGAGCCGACGCTCCACCCCTCCCCTCCCCACTTCTCTTCAGCAGTTAACAATAGCGCCTTATGGAACGCGACAGTATAGCTATTCTCGAGATTACAAGAAGACCAGCTTAACCAGTACTCTACGGGCTCAAGATGAAGAGAAAAGTGAATTGAATGCTAGAAGTGCTGATATCCGCATCGTGAAAAAAAAACAGCGTGATGACAAATCAAATAAAGTGCTAAAATGCTTTCTCAAAATTACCTGCTGCCACACGCTTTACAAAAGATTGAGTAAACTACACCCGTGTTGAGCTAACATGAATACTGTAGTTACAGCTCTTTGTGCACTCTTGCATTATGTAAAGGCTAGCATATAAGCGATTAACAGCGATATCAATGACGAAATACAGTAGAATACTCTGAAGCGCCAGCTTATCTGCAGGTTTATGTGATCACTTTTGTGCAAGGCAAAAATGAATAATATGTTGCAACGGTGAAGTGGTGATTGCATGAGTAAGAGCATAGCTTACATTGTGTGTAAAGAAAGCGACGGTAAGTACACAGAAAAACGAGTAAGAACGGGTAAGCCACTTTGCATTCGCATAGAAGAACATGGCCGACAATTGTAATGCTAAGGCACACACCCTTCTATGTTTGCATAAAACACTGAGGCACAAATGGCCGAAATTCTGAAGTAGGTGTCACGATCCTTGCACAGGAAAATAATATCTCAAAGAGCAGGATTTTCAAAGCATTTGGACATCTCCGTCAGTACAAATTTGAACCGACGGGTGGAATGCCTCTATACTACAAATGTAATGACATAACGTACTACAAGACTGTTATGTGAAAGGTGCAATCACATTACATGTGATTTCTGCGATGTTGATCTCCACTTGAACGACTTGGTGGAAGACAGACTCATAAACAGCGTTAAGTTTGTTAAAAATTGTCTTTCTCCTGGCTCGATGAATATCAAGGTTCAGGCTTCAATTAATTTCTTACCTTTTCGTTTTACTGTGTTGAATCGCCGGTAGTCTAACATTTTTCCTCGTGCGCATATTTCAAATTAACCACTGTTGACTGTCCTGCTGAATCAAAGAAATAAGATTTAGTGTATGCTTAGAACTACGTTGTTATAGAAGCATGGCCCTATGTTCGTTGATTAAGTTGGATTTGGCAGTTTTTCTCTACATTCGATTTTGATTGAAGAGTTGATACACATCAACTACATTTGTCGATCACGTACATATTTATCCACCTCTATAACTTTCTTTGGAGTAGAATTGAACAAGTGAAAAACTTGCTTCCCAGTGGAATAATTCACAATAGCGCAGCAAGAAGTCAAGCTTTCTTGCACGAGCTCACTTAATAAGAAGGAGCGATCTATACATCGCAATTCTTGCGAGGATATCCAGTAGTACAGAAGCCTAATGCCAGAGATTTTTGAAATTTGCGTGACACTTCATATCAAATATAATCCGATAATATATTCTGGGCCTCATGACGTCTGCTATGCCGCTTACATAGTACAAGATACGTGTTTCGGCATTACAGCCTCGTCAGTCTAAATTCTTTCTATTTTGACTGCCACTTGCAGTGGTATGATGTTATACTTATACCTAATATGTGGAGTACTGAAAGAGAGTGAAATCTGGGTTTGAATTCCCGGCTGACGCAAGCGCTTTTGCACAGTACTCCACATGTTGGGTATAAGTATAACAGCCTCGTCAGTTGCGCGGTGCCTTTCGGTTCAGCCAATTCCACGGTGAGAATCCCTTTATAGAGGAAGCAACGGTTGAATGTTTACACTTTCACTGTATAAGTTCCAATAACAGATCTCATGGAAGGGTCAAAATATGTTATCAGATTCTATTGTTTTGAGAGAGGTCTCGAAAACTTTTGAAGCAAAAGTCATATAATTCATTTCGAGTGTTTTCTTAGGACCACAGCTCAAATTTCAATATGCCTGGTAAGTATTTTTGAGCCACGCATTCAGTGGTCTATCAAAGAAGGCTGACTTATAGAGCCCGATACAGTGTTTTGATCTTACGATCTCGTCAGTCGGTCAGTTACCCAATCTCGTCTTTTGCTAATCTCAGTGGGTTCCCTTTCCCCACACTGAGAGTTAGGTTAGAACGTTTTAGTGCGCAACGCAGAGCTTTTCTAAGCAGCGTACCGCATGCATCAGCAATGTGGACAAAGAACACGACCTGCTCAGCCATTATTCCCATGCTGGCGCTATGAAAGCTGAGAGTTTAAGAGTTGTCGAGAAACTTTATTTCTAGAAACGCTTGAGCTGATATGGTAAAGCGGAACTGCGCATGCTTCAAACACCAGCTCTGGTCCGAACATGCGAAACACTGCAAAGAAGCGGCAAAAAGATCCTAAAAAGAAAGTGAAGCAACTAAAGCCGATGAACAGAGGCTATAAAGAGCATTCGCAACCCCCACCAAAGATTCTCTGGATGCAAATCATCAATATTTCTTTTTGAACCAAGACGGAGCAATTACTGCTTCCAAAATGGCAGTGGAGAAAATCATATGCGATTACAACATGGATATCTTCGACAGCCAAGCCCTCTTCCCGTCATATAAAAAAATGGACTTGTTGTACCTCCGGTTTTTCCTTTCAAAATCTGACATGAACAACTCTATGTTACAGGGTACAACCCCCACATTTGAAGAGCCTCGTACCACCGATCGATAAGGCGTTATTGAGTACAGAATCAAAAAGTAGATTTTGAGTATGTTTCATTTCTCGAATAAAAGGACGAAATGAAATTTCGGCCTACTTCAGCTATCAGAAATGGAAGACATCGATCGCATGCTTAGGCTGTTGGAAAATCAAATGTTCAGACACACGGTAAGTTTAATGAGCAGATTATAGACATTAGCCGCTACCAACTGGACTTTTTGGAAGATCAACCGCGCAACAGGAAAATCACTAGTCCGATGTTGCGATGTCTGACTTTTGAGCAAGAAATCTACATGAAGGATATGATGTTTAACATATTGCATGACAAGCAGTACGAACTGGACTTGTCGTTGACCTATTGAGTAAAAAGTGGAAACTCTATTGATACCCTCTCGACTCGCTACATTACCACCAGACATCAGGTGATGCAGGTGATCTGTTTGTATTAAGATTGGCAAGAAAAGTTGAAAGATTACGGGAGGGGAGGATTCATAGTAGTTCTGTTTCTTTTAATAGCATATCTAGAATACCTGTTTTGTTTAGGTGGATGGTTTCGATGTGGAATGTAAGGAAAATGCGGACGATCAACTAAAGTTGATAGTAAAAAAAGTCTTCCTCTGAATTTTCTCCACCGTTATGTATGGGCAGAGGACATAACAAGTATAAAGGTAATCTTTCTGTTGAAAATAGTTGCGATGTTGCAGAGTCAAAGGACAGCCGATGTCGTTCATTTTTAGTTGGACTGACTCGCATCTCAAGCACCGAATAGGGCAGAAACGAAATTATGCCCTTTTAGAGAGAACCCCGTTTTTATGAGACAGTGTAACACAATAAGAAATTTCATAGTTAGAAAGAAGCAGAGAGGTAAGCTGTTTTTTGTATAGATTGGGAGTGGAGATCAAGATCATTCCAGACAATGTGTGGAATAACTGATCCAGTATGATGATAGAATCTGGGGAGAAATCTTCATGTTTTTTGGGTCTATCCTATCCGATATCATTGCCACTCGAATTTCCACCCATAAAAGTTTGTGTCAGATTTCACAAGGAAGAAGCGGAAGGAAGACAAATCCATTCTTTTTTCGTATGAGGATAGGATAATTTGACCATTGCAGAGATCCGAGTAGCAATAACTGATGATTTTCTCCATTGTTTATTTGAAAGCAGTGACTGTTTTCTTAGGGCATCTTGAGTGCCATCGTTTTTTTTTTCAAAATTCAGACCTCAATTTCCATAGCGTTAACCTTGAAATGCGGGTAAGCCGGCCGTATTTTTTGGCGGTTTTGTTAATAATGGCATTTTCTCGGAGCTAAGTAACGATTTGTTTTAATTCCAGCTCACGATAGCTTCAAAAAACTTTTTGGACTTAGCTGTCTTCTCTTCTTTTTTTTAAAATAGAATGACTGCGCTGCAGAGGCAATGGCTTGATTTAGTGCCGACTTATGAGGCAATAACGACCTCGATCAGGCAAACATGTGACTTCTATGAAGTATTCAAATTTTTTATTATCATTCCAACCTAAAGACTCCCGAGTCCACTGTTCAAAAAGAGTCCTCCAAGATTTTGAGATGCCATAGATTTTTTCAGTGTCCTGATAAATTCGGACAGCCTTACCCTATTTATTCCTTTGTAAATCGTTGATCTCAATGTGATGTTCTTCGAGCGTTTTCCAAGGCTATCGTTTGCATCAAATTTGCATCAAATTCTTTTGTGACATATGGGGAAAACACGTTTCCTATGAGAAACTCTTCCAAATCCACAGAACTTTTAGAATGCGCCTTTATCATTGCTTGATGTTGGTATGTAAACAACAAAAACAGTCAAAGCTGGCATGGAACCACATTCTTTTAGCCTCAAGCGTACGATCCTAGTTGGAACTGTTCAAGTAAATTGATGTTCATGGTCAAACTCTTTTAGATGAAAAAAGCAACGCTACCGACTCTACTGTCGCATTTCCTGAGAAAAAATTCTTTCACGCTGTTACTGACAGAGTGAGAGTTGGCGTTTTTTAAGACGAAACGGCTTGGCAATCTTCATTACTACATTCGGTTGCGCTTATAGAATTTGTATAAGCAATTAATTCTACATAACAACTATAATCATGAGCAATTATTCAACTTTACACCACACTTCTTTGGTGACACGCTGAGAGCTGAAATCAGAGTTGAACTCTCACAGAAAGCGTCCCACTATCTTCTGCAAGGACATAAAAAGCTTTTTGATCGAGAACCTTATTCTATGTATTTTAACCTTCTTAATTGCAGGCTTTGGTCAATTTAACCCATGCAGGAGGTGGTTCATGCCAAAGTGGTACAGCACAAATATGGAATACATTTCTTGAATACATCTACTTCTTAGGTAAACGCATAGTAGCTTCTGGACGGCGTTTAAATACCCTATAGGTCACTTGAAGGTGTGCTACCTAGCATTGTGAACAACTGACCATGATTAATCTGTGGACATTAGCATAACTTGAAAGTGAAAAGGTGGCATGAACATGTGCCAAGGGCTTTGAAAAGTCAGAATCGTGACAGATTCAAAACGGTTTTTCTTCTGGAAAAATTCAATGGCTTTTCAATGGCTTTTCAATTTTTCTTGTCGTTACAAATGGAAACAGCTCTACTATTAGCGATGCTGATTAGCATTCCGAAGTAATCATGATCATTGCTTTGTATGACGCCGATAGAGGTGATGTCATCGCGTACGTATTACTCCTAAATTTTTTTCTCGAAATGACGAGCAAAAATAGGCGAAGAAGGAGTAAAGCAGCAAAGTGTAGCCATAGAATTTATAAGATACTCAGCATTGAGATTCATAGCTAAAATAGTTTCAAAACTTTGGAAAAGTGGTGGCTGACTTCATGAACTAAGTCCCTCGTGTTTTCGGCGTAGACACAGACACGTACTAAGATAGGTAAATAGTGATTTGACATATTGAAAGGCAACGAAAGGGATGTGCAATGGTCGAGTGGTTAGCGATGTAAGCCATCATAAACCAAGGTAGGTACAGGCCTGACCCATTTCTTCGACATTGTTGCAGTCGTCCATACAACGGCTTATGGAACACCGCGGCTTGACTACCTCCAAAATTACAAGCTGAGTTGTCTCAACTAACGTTCTTCAATATTATTGGAGAAAACGAAAATGTTCGAGTAGCAGTAGGTACAACACACTGAAGACTTTTTGGAGAATGAATGCGAGAAAACAAATTGAATCAGAAAGTGATCTGATCCTCACGCTAAATTGTGGTGTTGAGCCCTGTGAAAATTCAAAAAGATATGTACTCAGTCAAAATTCTGAATAGAGTGAAATCTATGCCGCTTTTCAAAGAGGTCATTTGAGCCTGAACGTTTCTATCTTGCCTTCTGTGATTGAATCTTCAGCAATGAATATCTGTGGTGCAGGAAACGCTTGTTCATGCATTTATCCATATGTGACACTCAGAGCTGTGATACGGTGTCCAGTGTGTGTAGTTTCCGTCATATCGATCATTAGATTATTTCTGAAAAAGTTAAGCTCTTCCAAATGCTTTGTTTCAGCTTTGCGTTATGGATTTTAGAGTTCAGATATCGTTCGCAACAAATGTCCGAAATTTATTCAGCACATCTCATTACAAAAGTTACTGTATGCGTTGTTTGGAAATGGCCTAAATTTATTCGGCGTATGCCGCGCGAACCTATATGGAACATCAAATTCTCAGCTAGCTCTGTTTCATCACAACTCCAGATGCACCAATTTTTGCTCTTCAAAAAGATGAACATCTTCTTCGGCTAGTTTTTCTTTGCCTGTAATCTTTACGTTTATGCTTTTGAGGACAATTTTTTCAGACTCTAGAATTTAAGTGGATAGTCGAGAAACTGCCGACAGAAAATTTGGATGGTTTTTGTGGCGTTAAAAAAATAGGAAACTTCAGTTTTTAGAGGATTTCAGGTTCGGATTTTTGGTAAAAGGTACAGTATCCCGCTTCAATTTGGTAACCGAAGCACCCACACTGTTGCCAGCTCTAAATTTTTTTTGTTGACATTCAATGTCATCCTTAGTAAAAGCATGAAAACCCATAATAACGGGGCCGCGTTTATCGAGGGAAACTGTAGTTATGAGTGCTACCTAAATCATTTTCTTATCTTTTCGTTTTATTGTGCTAAAATCGTCGGTAGCCTAACATTTTGCGTTTTCTTTATATTTCAATCAACCACTGTTGGCTATCCTCAATCAAAAAAGACGTAGTGTCGCGGTTAGAACTGCTATATAATAGAAGCATAGTCCTGATCTTTACGAGCAAATTGAGTTTGGTAGGCCTTCTGTTTATACTGTTTTGATTGAAGTGTTGGTACCAGATCAGTTACATTTGTCGATCACATGCACATTCATCCACCTCTGTAATCTTCAACAGAATGCACACGATACTCTTATAGTACTAACATATTGCTTCAATGCTTTCATTGGTTGAATTTGGATCTTAAAATCTCTTTGATATAGTTTTTGACACTTGTATAACCAGATATGGCAATGGGTGTTCTTTGCTAGAAGAACCATTCTACATTGAAACACATAAAAGACCTTTCATCAACTGATTCACGAACTGGTAGTTTATCTGGTATATGACATTGAGTCCATTTCCAGTCACCACCATGACTCGCATTCGTCGTATGGATGATGTGCAGACATCAAAACATGCTGAGAATTCTTTGGCATGAACTAAATTCGCATATACGCTGAGAGATCCTGTATTCTTGTATTCCATTCATTTCGTTGCATGCCTTGCCTAAAAGAATTTTGATTTTCTCGCATATGGGCTGAGCCTCTGTATTCAAAATTTTTACCCTTTTATGGATAACCAGGGCGTCCCTTCTTGGTACATAATGATCCTTTGTGAGCTTTATGAAGATTTCATGACCAAAATATCTTCATTCTACAACAACATCACCACTGACGTAAGAAGAGGGGTTCGACAAGGCGATACAATTTCGCCAAGACTATTCACTGCCACCTCACAAAACGTCATGGGAACATTAGAATGGGACGATATGAGAGTGAAAATTGACAGTCGACAAAACCATCTTCGCTTTGCTGACGATATCGTTCTCATAACACTAAACATCAGCCAAGTGGAACGAATGCTGACCGATTTCGATAACGCTTGTGGAAAGGTTGGTCTTCAATTAAATCTAACGAAAACGACGTTCATGAGGAATGGATGGGTTTGATTGCCCCATTCACGCTCAACGGAACTACGATCTCCGAATGCTCCAGTTGCGTCTATCTAGGTTGTGTAATCAACATGATGAACGACCTAGCTTCAGAGTTGAGCAGGGGGAAACGTGCGGCTTGGAGAACATATAAGAGTATATATACGATCAGCGAGCGGTGGGACAGGCGATTAAGGTGACAGCTGGTCGATATTGATTCCAGAGTTATTAAATAGTTGCCTAATTTCTTGAAACAAGACACGCTATTGCTTAGAAGATTTAGTACAGCAACTACTGATGTTTCATTGGGTTCACCTCATCAGAGCCCGCAAGAGTCAAATTGATATGAAATCCACTCGCTCGAACACTTTTATTATTGAAGTAGCTCGAATATGGTAGTAAACGAATTCAGAATCGTCCGTAAGCACTCTGTTTTATAAGCTCACCATTTCGTTGTTTCAAAATCGTCCAGTTGCACATGGAGAATAATTGCACAGGGTCTTATATTTACGAGAAGCATGCCTGGTACAAATCAGTAAAATAGGCTCATGACGAGAGATTTGCGTTATCACATGGCTCTTGAAGGTGTTTCAAATTCCAGAAGTTTAATATTCATCCAAAAAGCAATTCGAGAGCTTTACGCACAAAAATCTCTATTGTTCTGCATGGTTAGTGGGTCTTGGCTTGATTTTCAGTCTATTGCTCTGCCTCTCGTCAATTTCTTCGGTAATCCTAAGACGCACCAATTTACCGCGGCCGCAGACGAGTGGAAGGTCTTGTTGATCCAAGGATACGAGATTAGTGAAGGCCACGGAAACAATACAAGGCACCTCTAACCACTCTAACCACTAAAACTTGATCCCCATTGAAATGTTTCCAAAAGCAGTGAGGTAAAGCCTTCTTGCACGAGTGCACCTAACAAAAAATATCAAGCTGAGCATTGCAATTCATCACGTAATAATCCAGCAGTACAGAAGTACGATGCCCGTGATTGTTAAGATCTGCATACACTATGTAACGTGCACTTGATATACATATCCCCTAAGAATTTCTTCATTCGAATTCCGATTTTATGAGAAATATTCTTACATTCACTATTTCTATGACCTCTTTATGACAGATCGGTAATCCGAGCTTTTCTTTATCAAAGCTATTCACACTACACATATATTTTCGCTATTCGTATCGTGTTTTCGCTATCTTTTGTATAATCTTTCACTCATAGGAAGCAGTGCAGTCGGAAAAAGTAAGTACAATGATCTGCTTTTACATCTGTTTCTTCCTGAGTGGTGCTTTAGCCTGTACATACAATAGCAAAACCTACAAAGATGGCGATATCTGGGTGAGTATTACAAGGTATCGAAAGATATTGCACCTTATACAATTCCTAATTTTTTCATCGTATGTCAAGCTCAAGGTTCCTATGCTACAGTTTGCTTTGACAGCTGACAGTTCCACTATCTTATTTTTTTTAGAACCTGAGATAATCAAGGATTCTTTTTGCTTAGAAGGGAACTTTTTTCTAAGCTTATCCTTCCGCTGGATAATGAGTTCTTCCAAAAGTCGTAGTAACTATTTGAAAGCTTAAATCTCTGGCTAGCGCAATTTTCAACAGCTTTGTCATGACGCTGTAGCATGATAAAATTGTGTTTCACACGCACTATGCTTTTTTTTTTGTTTTATAGCGCTTGTAGTTTGCTGGAAAAATCTCCTTCCTTAGAGTGTTAGTACTCTTTCGTTAGCAGAAATCTCAAGTCATTTGAAAATGTTGCTTTTCGAAAAAGCTCTTTTCATAGTGCTATAGAAGAAAGTAAAATTTTGTGTTTTACACCTTGTCGGGCCGAGCTTTCATTCCAGACTACTAGTAATCATTCGATAACGCAAGTTTTCATGGCTCCAATGGTGCTCTTATATTCTGGAAAGACCGCTCACTTCAGTGTAGCAAAAAAAATATAGTCAAGTTTTGCATAGTTAGCGCGCTGTTTACCGGTCAATCTACAGGATGGGGGCAAGACTATTCATCGATAGCCCGACGCGTTAGGTACATAGGGTGCAATCCGTTTTCATTTGAAAATTTCTTCATCGCTTTGATGAAAAGTTTGATTAAACGCTTGGCTTAGGTGCTACGAGATATTTTCTACATGTTACATGCTTTTCATGCTTCCAGAAAATTATACGCTTGATGAAAATGAAACTAAAGTTTCCCTTTAACGGATTGGACCATCCCGGCCGCTTACGACTCAGTCAGCTAAGCACTCCCGTTATTTCAACAGAAATCATCGTCAAACCAACAAATCACATAAGTCACAAGGCAGCATTTAAGAACACTAACCGCTATCTATAAACTTGCCGTTGAGATGTATAAGTTGAAGATCAACAAGCAGGGATCACATGAGGTGCTTTGCGTCGCTCACGTCAGATTAACAACCCGTCTTATATGACCTGTAGTAATGAAGCGTTACTTCATGTGATCCATGCTTGAACTCATGGAGCTTATACAGAATGCTACCAAAATTTAGGCGCTGAAGTTTGAATTCTATGCTAGTTTGAGGACTTCTGTTTCAGAATCGTCTTCACTGGTGTGTGTCTTACCCGAAACTAAAAAGGTGATTAGCCTAGCAACTGCGCCTGTACTCATGCAATTGCAGTGTTTACCGCTAGAGCATATTTTGCTCTCTCAAGTTGTATATGGACGCTCACATAAGCGGTTGCAAGCTAGCTGATGCTTCACAGTGTTCGGTGGCATTTCGGCCATTGTTATCGAATCTCTAGCCTGATTTTCTCATGCAGCGTTTGATAGCAATATGTGCTGTTGCAAGAAAAAGTAAAGCTTACACAGACTCTTCTTGGGGAATTAACGTTTAGGGAGCATTATTTCGTTTAAATAGAATCCCACTCTGGAAAACTACGTTTTCGTGGCCATTATAAACGGATATTTGCTGAGTCAGTTGTAGTGATTCCATTCAAAATTTTTCATCCCTAACAATACCGGCCACTGTTTGAAACATGTTTTTAACAAGTGCCTTGCGAATGTAAAGGATGATATAATGAAACAGCATAGTTTTGTTACCTGGCTCTGGGTGACGCTTAATAATATACTAGTTTCGGGATAGTCTGATCTTGCGCTCATAAATGGAAGCTATTTACTTTTCCTTCATGTTGTTCTCTATGCTCGCTTGCTCGTTAAACGTCCAGGATACACGTATGATGTGGTCTCCTTGACCAGGCAGCCATTCAATTCGATTTGCTCACCTTTGGACCACGGATTCTTCATAAACTGTATTTTACTTCTGTTTAAGAGTATCCCAATTTTTTCGCCGCTTCTTTAGGTTTCTTGACCATTCTTTTTCCTTCACTATTATTTTTCGGAAAGTTGACAATGTCTTGCTCAAAACGAAGGTTCCATAGGAATTTTCATCAATTTGTATGCTTTTTGTCCCAACTGAGCGAGTTTGTCATCCACTGCAATGCGGCACTAGGCAAATTTGCAGACATAATGTCGCCCTTTCAAACCCCTTTTTCTCGATATATGCAAAAATGATAATCTTTGTGAAGATCTTGCAGAGTTCACTCAACAAGCATATTGGATGGTAGTTCCAAGATCCTGTTGTCATCCTTCTTATGTAGATGACTAGGCGCGATGCCCTCCACTGGTCTGGAACTTTTTCCTCCTAAAGATATGATGTTATGTGCTTGCGAGAGATACATGCATGTGGGCACCAGCTCTAAGAAATTTGGCGGTGATATTAACGTCCAAGAGATGTGACTCTCTACAAGCTTCCAATTATAACTCGAACTTCAGAGGTTAGAATCTCGTATGGTTTTTACCAGTGGTGATTTTGGTTTCCAAGACGGGAGTTGTGAAACTGAGAAGATCGCTGTAGAACTTTTCCGCTATATATATATATATATATAAAGGATATAGGATATATATATATATATATAAAGGATAAAGGATAAAGCTCTCGGCGTTAATCAATCCCTGAGGGATGCGCCATGCATTCGACTTCAATTTTTAACTTCGTTTGAGGTGATTGAATGCACATCTGGCCTTTACAATGACTCGCGGTGGCCTCCCGCTGAACCGAGTCAGTGCTGCTTATCCTCCCAGACAAGTCTGAGACCTGTCTGGTACCAATTTACCGACCCCGGAGGGATGGATGGCTTGGTGAGCCATGAGCGCGAGATCGAACCATTGACCTCGTGTGCGACGCAGGGCACCTCTAACCACTGCGCCACATGCGCTCCTATCATAATAATAACAAAAAAGTCTGTAACAAGTTCTCAAAATTGTCTACTCCGGAATTTATAAGTTTAGAAGTCGATTACGAAAATTTTTGACAATGCTCCTACGCGTTTTGACCATAATTTGGTCCCAAACGTGTCTCAAAGCCATTCTGAGCTCATCTACGCTAGTGTAGCGAGTAGTCGAGACTAATTTCTTTAGTGTGGAACGCAAGGAATAATCGACTGGCTTGTGATCCGTCACGTTTGACGGCCTAATTTCCTACTCCAAGGCGTGGAAACTACTTTTGACAGCAATCGTTGAAAGGCCGAATGCACAGGAGCGAAGTCCTGCTAAAACGTAACTCCGTCGGTTACGAAGTGTTGGGTAGTCCAAAGCTCCAGTATGCCCTGAAAACTCGCTCATGATAATTGGCGGAGTTAATTTTGACGTTTTCTTGATAGAAGCTGAAGGCGTCTTTCCGTTGGCGCAAGCATCAGCCCAGACCATCAGAGGCCAGAACATGACCGCAGCCCATAGTTTTTGCTTCTGTGGACTTCTGATAGCCTTTCTCAAAACTTGAGGTTGATTGTAGCACTTCATAGTGGTTCGACCGTCAATATCTTCTCATTCGTAAAGAACTCCTTCAAAAAGCGAGCAACAATTATTGAACGAACTATTCAGCAAGCTTTTGAAAGCTGTCTTTCTTTCATCTTTTTATCCACAAACGGAACACGAGCTATCCTGTACTGCGCAGCTTCGGCTTATTTTTACAGTGTTTTGGGGGCTTCACTCACTAATCTAAAACTTTTCAAGCCATTTTGCGCGTCGAACGCTCTGGATTTCGTCGAATCTGGCAACGAATCTTCTGAATGCTTTCCGGCGAACAAGGTGGTTCGCCAGCGTTTTTTAGATCAGTCCTCATCCATTCGGCTCCTTTGAAGTGTTTCATGGCTTGGTGGTCAATGGTGGTACAAAACCACTCGATTTTGAACGTCGGCCGTTTTCATTCTTTTCTTGCGTGACACAACTATTGTTTCATGTTGATTCCTGCAAACCATAACTTGAGGACACCTGGAGATAGACAAATGAATAAACAGTTCTCAGACCAAAATTGAACTAAGTAGCCATTGAGTTAAGGATGCATATGGCTTGAGCCATTAAGGTCTTAGTGCCATACAGGCTCCTGTTTCGTCCTACCGGGAACTCATCAGTAGCACTTAATACTCACATGATGTCTTTATCAGATTATTTTTTGAGCAAGGTTTATGAATAAGTGGTCGAATGGGGAGGTAAAAATATCAATACTAATTTGAGAAATATTCTACCAATGTTAAATTTAACAGAATGAAAATTTATCAGGATTTTTTCCGCACACTGTAGCTAGGGGTTCGTGGCCGAATGGTTGGGACGCTCGTCGCAGGTCCGATCACCAACCGCCTCTTCCCACCCCCTTCCCAACCTCAACGCTCCGCAATAACGAAGGCCACAACCTGGAATCTCGGGATTACGGGGGCTATACCTAGCATTCTACGACTTTCAAGAAGAAGACAAAAAACGAATTGGATGCTGGAAGCGCGGATTCCCACTGTAAGGAAAAAGAAGCCGTGCGACGGATCAGTTAAAATAAGGGAAATACATATGTATATAATCGTGTATTTCCATGTATATATATGCATACATATTTGCATATATACCTATATATAGAGTGCGTAAAAAGTTTGGAGAAATTTTATCCTGTTGATCTCAGCATTGATATGATTTTTCTAACTAATGCTAATTTTATTGAATTCCCTAATTAATTTTGATCTAGAGCTTGCTTTATTTATTTATCTATTTTCAGTCGTGCTCAAGCTATGGATCATCGCAATCAACGATTCGCAGTAGTTGAGTTACACAAGGTGCTCGCTCACGTTTCCGCCGTATTCGTCTCAAACGCGTGTCAAAACCGGCTTTTTAAGGAGGGTGAGCAGAAGTACGCAATTGCAAAATCATGGCCATAGACAATTTCCAACTTTTGTGATGGGATGGACCGGCATTCGCGTCACCGAGAAAGCCGTTGGTCTGTATCAACACAAACCCCAAAGTCAACGCTGCCAGCTATCATCAACAAGTTCAGAGGGACGTATTGGAGCCACGGTGCACTAAACATTCAACGAAACGATTTTACGCTTTAGCAGGACTGAGCTCTTGCACATTCGGCCGGCTTAACGATTGCCATCTGTGGCGAGCAATTTCCGGTTTTTGGGTCAAGGACATTTGACCACCAATTTCGCCTGATCTCAACCCAATGGATTACTCCAGGTGCTCCGTACTGAAAAGAAAGGTTTCGGTAAGTCGCTGTACAGCAGTAGAAACACTTAAAGCGGCTCTGGCACGCGCTTGGGACAAAATTGCGGTGGAAATATATTTTATGCAACTCAATTCCTGCGATTCGTTGATTTCATGATCCATGGCTTAGGCACAACTGGAAATTGGCAAATAAATATAACAGATTCTAGACGAAAATTGTACATAGAATTCACGGCATCAGTTGAAAAATTTCATAGCAGCGCTAAAATCAGCAGAATAAAAAATCTCAAACTTTTTACGTACCCTGTATATTAGAGTGCCATGGGTGAAAGGAAAGGTAATGGACCAGTTTCAAAACATTGCTTTCGGTATCATTTCTTGATGTAAACGCACTCTTAGTGTTCAATCTGAACGTTCTGAAATGGAAGCCAATTTGTTTTTAATTTCTCTCAGGCAAACTTAATGTACTCTGACTATGTTTCCAACATCTCAAACGCCTCCAATCTTCTCTTGAGTCGAGCAGACGACAAAACAATTATTTGCATGTACACAGTGGAGTAGTGGTCGAAGATCGATAGTTGAGGTTTCAACTTTGAACATAAAAGCTACAGCAAGTGTTGGAGTCATTCGCAGTCCCATTGATAGCCCTCTCATTTGGGCAAATTACTTCTCGATTCGCCCAAAGAAGAGCAGCTTAGGCACTCTTTTAGGAGAGTTATGATTCGCCGAATGGAGAAGCTATGAATGTCCGATGGCTTGCATTGCGGAATCACTCGACATTGGTACACAGAGTGTCACGTCGAAAGATTCCATCACATACGTGCTGTTGAGAGACGCATTATGTAGACGACTCAAGAACATTTGGTATTTGCAAGATGGGCTGGGATGTATTCGAGCGACTGGACCAGTATTAGGCTCCCAACACCTTAAACCCTAACGGACGGCTATAGGATTCGATTCACGCAGAGCGAATTGCGAGATTTCGTTATCTGATTAAGGTTTTTTTCTTAAGTTGGCAAAAAATTTTGGAATTCTTTTATCACTATGATAGAACAAGACTTTCTCTACTCGCTCATAAGTTTTTGGTACAATTATACGAGTGTTCGGCAAAGAAAAGAGCTGGTTTACTATGCAATCTAATTGAATTTGGCATTCAGTCAATTGTACTGCATCATACAAAGAGCAGTACAAGAAAATTCTTTAGTCATGCTGTTCCCTAGTTTTGTGCGAGATCAAAGAGTCATCATAGTGAATAAGAATTGAAAAACAGCTAGTATTTTTGAAAATCATCACGCATGCTGTATTCGCTACCAGTTCATCGACAACTCTTGTGATAACTGAATTTGTATCAGACATTAGTTTATTTTCAATTATTCAGAGTTGACTTAAGTGAGAAAAGGTTTAACACTTATGGATAGTGGAAGAATTCTAAGCGAGAAGGAGAACCGTGTCTGAATAAAAGGCTAAGAACATCGGCATGATGCAAACTATTGGTCAGAAATATGTGTCGCCAAAAAAGCATTCTCGGTACGTTTCCCCTATCGCACCCATATTCAAAAAAAAGTTTTTTATTCCTTTTTGAAATTTCAGCAATTATTCAACAGTAAAATATCGAGAATCTGGAAAGTGTCTTAATTTTCAAATGGTTTTTACAATATGATGTAAGGGTTAAGTAAAAATTTTGGTACTTATGTGTTAGGGCGAGCAATATTCAAGCCAATCTTATTCGCTGGACAGGAACTTTTCACAAAAGTGTTAGCAGTCATTCCGTAGCCTAAACATCTGGCTACAGCTCCGTGTCGCCCGTTTTTCATAGCACACTTTTACAGCGTTGTAGTATCCAGAATAACATTCTGTTTCTCACTCGCTTTTCGTCTTCATTTTTATCAGGCGTATAAATCGCTGGAGATACGAAAAGTTTATCAGCGTGTATACAGTTTTCGATTGCATCAGAATCTACATTTTTACCTGAACTTTTCGTCGATGTGGTTAAGAAATCCCCAACTGAACAACAATATTTTAAATGTGATCGGTCGCTCCCCGCTCTGGGAGTGGCCGGTAAGCAAAGTGGCTGAAAGGTTCATAGGTGAGCAAGATGTGAAGGGAAGCCACAAAAGTTGCCTGTTGGTAAGCTAGTCGCCTGATCTTCCGCGTAACTCGATAATAATCTGCAGTACTATGCGTTAAAACAGCGGCAACTATTGTTATTTTATTGAGATTTTTTCACAGCATCGACAGACAGACGCTTTGGATAAGAACGTTAATTTTAATACTACGAAAAATTTCCAACACGCTGATATGCTTTTCGCGCCTCCAGCGATATATAAGCGTGGTAAAAATGAATACGAAAAGAAGTGAGTAACAAAATTTTATTCTGGATGCTACAGCATTGTGAAAGTGTGTTCTAAAAAACAGGTGGATGGATGTGGAGCCGTAGGTAGAGAACTATGCTTTCTAACGGTTACTAACGCTCCTATGGAAAATCCTTTTCCAGCGAATAAAATCGGCTCGAAAATATGTTACCAGCCAACATATAAGCACCAAATTTCTTTTACACTCAACTATCATTTGCTAAGCGAAGGTTTTTATCCAATTTTTAATAACCATTCGATAGCACAAATCTCAGCAATCTCGGTGATATGCCTGCTTTTTGATAGCGTTTTAATGCGTTGTTACAGCTGAAAGATTATTGAGCTTCACACTTGGAGCCTTGTCGATCGTGCAGTGCAATTTACATGTGGTGTGCTGTGCGCGACGGATGTACAACTCAATATTCTTTCAACTATAACGACGCACTAAGAAGTCTTTCTTGAAAACTGAGCATGTCATTGAACTTGTTTAGATTTGCGCTATGGAATGAACATGAAAGACTGAGAGAAAAGCCGTGTCTAGCGAAAAATACTGAGATGTGCAACACAGTGTTATTCTTGTTGCTACACCTCGCAAGGAGACTTTTTTCTGAAAGGCAAACACATCATTGAAGTCCTTGTGATTTGAGCTATCAAATGGTTGTTGAACGATTCCGGCTTGATGCTAATGTTGCAATATATATGCACATACAGGTGTAAGGCATACGCACCGCATGTAAAATTCAATCTTAATTTTAGTGTTACAGGGCAATAAAAAGATTTCTTGGAGAACCAAGAATACTGTTGGATTTACCGAGACTTGCGTAAGCAAAGAAATTCTCTCTTTTTGTTTTAAAGCTTCGTTCATCGAGAGATGTTTGAGTGCTGGATAACATTTCCTTCTCACTGCCACAGTGTGATATAGAAGATCTTTCAAAAATAAAACAGAATACACCTTTCAGATTTTCGAGATTCATGGTATCGAATGACAAAAATGTCTAAAAAGAGCGAAAAATAGGTTTTCCTTCCAATTACGAGTGTTGATAGGGGTAGTATCGTGCTATACGCAATGATGAATGCACGCTCTTCCTACACATACTCGGGCTCCATATTAGAAACCACCACATAGACCTCTATTCAAAAGCTTAGTTGTTAAAGATATGCTTTCAAGCTGCGTTCTCGCAAAACAGACGATACAAATGCACAATAACAATTGGAAGTTTGTGGACTTTCTTACAAGGGCGTTGTATTACCATTGAAAAACGGAGGAATTCAGGAGAAGTAATCAGTCTTTGAATCAAAAAACCTTTGTGAAAGGTTCATTCGTGATATTCTAATCTTTATACAATCTTATGCTACCTGTGATCTCTAAACTTCACCTTTCATTATCAATAAATCACCTATGACATCCAAGCGGCGCGGTAACAATTTAGGTGAGAATTGTAATCCTTTTCCATCCTTGGAGCGTTTTCTGATAATCGTTCGAGAAAATCAATTACGTTTTCAAATTCTTCGGGATTTGAGCTGTCTAATGACTATCCAAACTTTAGTGAAGAGCCATATCGAAGACCCATCGAGCAAATGAAGTAATTTGAATGTGAAACATAATTTTATTTTTGCTTCTGCAACGTAGTGAATGGTTTTATTCTAAAATTGAACAAACCATTGAAATCATGGAGATTTAGGCTTTCGAGTAATTATCAAATGTTAAAGAGAGACCTCCTACGCTGCGAGAAAGGCCTTCAAACAATCGTGTACCTCAGCTGGTACACGTCGTCCCTTAGGGGTTAATCTATCCGTTGACCCGTCCACGCAACTAATTATAGGTTTAACTTTGACCTTTGATAGATTGACAGGCCTGAGATCATCAGTGCATATCACTTATAATTTTAATAAATAAGCAAAGGACAGAAAACGGTGGGTCAGTTTTCACATGAGATGTTGTGAGGGTTTCAAACTGAACGAGAACGATGGAGTGTAGTCTTTTCAGGGTGTTTTTTCGTTATCTCAATATATTATAAATATTAATAATCATTCAGGCATTACTACAAACTCTCCACCCTTACTCTCCACCCTTATCTCTAACGATATTCTAAAATTATTTCATCTTATCAATTCTCATGCTTCTTGCAAGCCGTTTTTCTACGCTGCTATGAGGTTGAAACCAGACTACTTCGCACGACAGTGGTTAAGGATTCCGAGATATTTTTTCGAATACATGCAAAAATTGACATATACTCCGTTGTATGGATCTTGTTGCCGGGAGAACGCTTGAGAAGAAGGCAGTGGTGGTAATGTTTGTATTTCTTGTTGATAATATATATCAAATGATTCTATTGACTGGCCGAGAACGTCCACTTGAAATCTCAAGAACAGCCAAGCATTCTGTAAGGCTTTCGTCATTAATTGCCGAAGGGCGTTAGGGGAGATGGGGGTCAAGATCGCGTTGAACAGCGCCGACTTTCACCTGCTCCTTGACCACTGACCCTGGCCCCTCCTCTAAACTGTTTTTACTATTAATAATATATTTGTAGTACAACTTCTTTTTCATATAGTCATTACCATTATCGTCATAACAGATGTTGTCAATTGTTGCTACGATTAGTTTTATAGTAGCATTACTAATAATCATTATTAGTCATCATTCCTTATGCCGCATATTTACAGGTCTACGATGTTTACACAATGAAATGTGTAATGACGGGCGAAGAATGGCATGCTGTCGTTCTCGAATGTATTGCACCCAGTGGAATTAGGGTATCTGCATATTAAATTTAGTACTTATTATGGTCATTCTCGCAATTGACATTCAATTTCTGTCACACTGCTATTGAGCCTCCAAAAAATCTGGCATCACATGCGAGTCCTCTGGAACCTCATTGAAGCTAGTTTCATTTTGACACCTTCAAAAAGTAGTTCTGATTAAATAGTGAAAAAAATCGACATTTTTCAGAAGGAAATAGCTGTAAGCTTTATGGTGCACAATTCAGTGTACATTTGAATTCGATGCTGAAGGTATAGAATGGATGCACGGCTAGTATTCAAACAAACATCTAATAACAAGTTTTGTAGCAGATAGCTGAGACCGTGGTCTCCTCTATGTGAAGCCTTGCATTGGAAATGAAATTACTGGGTTGTTCCATTATTACCTTCGCACCATTGTCTCATTCAGCTTTTTTTTTGACTGAAATCGGGTTACGGCCAAAGGCAGAGGTATGTTGAAGAATGTACCAATAGCTTCCTCCAGGGGCTACAAAGGGCATGCGTTCCACGGAGAAATCAGATGAAAACCGAAATAGTTCAACGCCAGTGGCATCGGAATATACTTTACAAAAGTCGGAGACCAGTGCGAGGAAGACGGCCGAGAGGATTAACACTGTTTTTGGGTAAGGCACTTTGCCAATCAGGCTGTGAGTCCCTGATTAAAGCGCTTCGATAAAGGCGATACGAGCTGTGAAAGTCAGCTTCATCTCCCCCAGCTAATCACCTTCCAAAGGCGCTTTGTGCCACAAAATAAGTTTATCTAGATGCTAGTTTCAAGAACCTGAATCAGACACTTGGATACGGCCGTAGCATCATCCCACGCATCTGAATGGGGGTGCCGCAAAGTGTTGTCTTTATGGATGCCTAATGCATTGACCAACCACTACCGCGCGCTGCCCTACTGCAAAGATCTGGCAACTCAGCAAAAACCAACCAAAGCCAAAGTTTCATGCTGGAAATGATATGCTCTCGGTTTTTGGGATTGGTAGGGCATGCTGTTTTAGGCATGTTCGTCGACGACTCCTTTATGTAAGAGATCTATTATACTGTTCTAGACGAAGTCTGAAAAAACACTCGAATATTAACGTTTTATCAAAAGTACCAACCTTGAGCAATGGACTGTCAATCACCGCATTGTCCGCTGATCATTGTACTGGACATGCAGTGATATGTTATCCCTGCCGAGTGTGAAGGTAATTTTCAATTTACCCGCAACAGTGTGAGGTGTTCGCGACAATTCATTTATATAAGGAAGTTGTTTTCCTTAAGGGACTGGCTCAGCGGAAACCGACGAGGCCGCAAGGCCGAAACATGTGTATTGCACTGTATAAGTGCCTAAGAAATACCTCATGAAAGGCTCAAAAATAAATTGTCAGATTATATACAATTATGTAAACTGGGAGGAATATCGGTAGTGCAATTGTTAGCACGCGCCTCCAGAAAAGGTGGTAAGAGATTCTATTCTCGTCTGACTTTCGAACCTTGCATGTCACTCATCATCAATGTATATATGTATTCGTAACGTCGTCACACCACTTAAGCGCTTGAATGGAAAATTTCCACTTAACTATAAATGTTGGTATTGTCATATCAGAGAAAAAAATCATGTTTACCGACAGGAACTCATTCTTTTTGCACGAACTGTTAATAAATGACACGTATAGTATTTTTGAAGATACCAGTGAACGAGGAAAGACTGATCAATGATCTTATCTGGAAATGCACGCGGTCAGCTGACGGCAGGATTTCATTTACATCTGAAATAAGCAGCACAGCATCATGTGATGGTCATCCATACGGTAATTAGGCCAATATTTTTTCAATATCAATAGCAAAAAATGGCTGTTGCGTGAATTAAACGATGCGCGCGTTGTTTTGAGCGAGAAATAAATTGACTTTTCTGTGCATAAGGCATGTAATTTTGTGGGGATGACGTTGAGTAGCAGATCGTCACGTAATGGCTATCCTAAGAGGAAATAGGGAAGTATTTTTCTAAGGAGTCAGGAACAATCTCCTGCAGAGTGAGTCCTGCGGAAGACGAAATGTGATTCGTGATTTACTTATGTGCGAAGCAAGTTTTGTCGTGCCTTGACGATTTGAAGTGCACTACCGAAATTTTTGATTAATCCATACTTATGATTTACGACAATCTGAGAAATACAGAAGAGAATCAAAATCTCCTAGAATTTGCACTATGTGCGCGATTCTCCAACGTATTCGAAGCCATATGAAAACACTTCATGTTGTCACCACTAGAGGACAATGCTTTGGAGCTAGAATATATCCCTATGCGAACGGCTCTGATAGATATTGCCAGTGGCGCACAATTTTCGCTCTTCAACAAAGGTTCTTTTCCTGGTTTCGGAAAATGGTCTAGTTTCCTTGTACTATTCTGATGCAGCATGATTTTCTCTACAAGATGATATACTTATTGTACATATATCCTCAATGTGCAAAGGAAATTTCGAATGAACGTGATTTTATTTTCGTTCTCAAAATGCGCCGCGAAAACCTTTTCGAGAACTTGTTCAAGTTTCGATTCCTCAAAGATTCTTTTATCGAATGAGCTCAAAGTAGTCCAATATAACGCGAGTCACAGACTTTAGCTGAGCAATTAAGGCAAATCGAGTGTGAAATATAATTTTATTAATGCCGCTACACCTTCCTACAAAGGCCTTTTTGGAAATCAAGAAAAGCGTCAAAATTCTCGAGTTTTAGGCTTCCGAATAATTTTGGAAATTTAAAGGTCAAAGTGATCCTCATTGTGCGCACAGGGATATCTTGTTGTTGAAGGGGCACTGACAAGTGCTACTGGTATCATTATGAGTGGAGGTTAGATAGATATGCATGAAGCCCTCTTAACGTCGGGGGCTATGCATTGGACATCAAAGCCCATCTTGTTTTTTGGTCAGCGCTCAAGAGTGTACCTTTGCTAATCCATAAGTGATAGAACTAATGGAGCTCACAAATTTTGCGCTAGATTATCAAGAAACGTGCTGGAAGTATCTGCGAATGAAATGAACAAAACGCTTGGCAGTTCAGTCTTTCCGAAATAACAGAAAATTCTGTAAAATACACTTCAAAATTTCCCTCTTATCACAGTGCCTGGTGGGACTTTTAACGACAATGAACAACATGTGAGAACGATCTATATTTTATTCGTAAGATTTTAAGAAGAACGACTCAATCTTCACTCTGCGCAGTCTAGAACGAAGAGGAAATCCTCAGACATTGGTCGAACCAACATGCGGATTAATCAGAGAGCTTCGCAAAGAAGAATGCGTGGAAATGTATCGAAAGCAAGAAAAACTGCAAGCGAGGTTTATGTGATGACGGACGTGTGACATAATGACTAAGAAGCAAATGTTGGGTGAGGATATTGCAGCGATTGATGATGAGGCGTATCATGAAGCAGGGCCAATATACAATGCATTGGTTCGATCGCCTTCCCCAGTACTCACTTGCAATCAGTCGGTAAACATCTTAAAGAAGTTAGCGCGTAATTTCTGCAATTACACGTCTCGAAGCTTTGTACGGCGTTCAAGGTGCCGAAGTCTTTGGGAAGCAGTTGTAATATATGCAAAAGATGGAATTTTCAGAGCGTTGAATGCAAGGTAACGAGCCGAGTGCTAATCTTCATAAATAAGTGAGATCTCCGGTCGTGAAAACAAGTTAGAGTCAACAGTTTCTTGGCATAATTTATGAGAATGCTCAACAGTAATTTGGCATCCAGGCAACAGGTCTCCACATAGGCGTCTTTGGCCATGAACCCTGTACTCTCTCCAAGATCATTTGCCGCTCCATGTAGCTTTTCGCAAGTTCAGTGGTATTGGCGGTGACTTTTTTGTGAGCCATACAATCCCACATCAACTCTTTAACTTGAGAGCTTTTCGAGAAAGATCTGTACTAAACTTTCGAACTCTCACCTCTCAAAGCGCCAATCTACAGAGCTGAGTACGTTCATTTTCGTCCAATGTTTCCATCAGCAACATCTTCCTAAAAGTCAATCAAAGATTTGAACTCATCTTAACTTAGAGGGTGATACAATATTAGTTTTTAAATCCAGCTGGATTTTCTTCTTTCTGTGAGGTGTGGAATGTTAAGCGAAAGAGACTACGGTCTGTTTTGTGAGAAGTTTTCAGCAGTAGGAACATAAATTATTTAGTCCGTCGATTTGCTATCCTTCCAGGCTACTTCGATGTGTCACTCTTCATACGAACATCTCCTTGTTTAGCGCAAAGAGCTTGGTCGTTATGAACAACTGAGACAGGCTCCATCCTGCTCATTCCATTATTCTAATCTGCGATCGTTAGCGTAGTCTGTGATAACCTTGATGAACGTATGGTCTTCTCTATATGGCCTTTGGAAGCCCATTTCAATACGCTTTGCCTTTACTTTTCTCATTGCTTGGTTTCGTGCGTAAACGAAGGAGATATTCAAAACCGGATCGATCCAAATTGCATTAACCATGAGCGTCTGACTATGATTACGGATTGTTTGATTGATTTGATATTCATGATCAATCTAGTGTCTAAGAGAAAGCTAACGCTAAAGACTGCTCTTGTGTTGCATATTTCAAAGAGTACTTCTTTGCCCGTGCCAACGGCGTTGAAAATTTATCGCGCCATTTTTCCCCTTCGGTCTGATAACGTTTACTTCACTCCTTTTGTATACCTAATCAGGTCCTTTGATACGGACTCAGACGCAAGTGGGAATGCATGATGAGGAGAGAGTTTCACTTGAGTCCTACAGCATTGGGATTGTTTCTCTATAACCGCATGTAAATTAATCTCTAGTATCAATCTGTAGGAAATCACCTCAAACGAAGTCAAAATTGGCAAAAATTTACGCTATAAGACGGTTCTAAAAATGAGATGCATGTTAGATATTTCTTTATAGGCAAAAGATTATTTTGTGGGATTGAATAACTTGAATGACTGAGTTACCATGATGAAACTCGATATGAAGGTATTTCATAAAGCAGGCAATAACGAGTTATTGTTTCTGGTGAAAACTGAAGAAAATAATTGTATTACTTTTTTCTTTTTAGGATCTGAATGGAGAGAAGGATCATTCCAGTATAAATGTAAAGAAAGAGGCACGAAGGATATTATTGGTTGCATTACACTATCCGGAATTCTTATTTTAATTGGTGAAGTGAAGTCGGTTAGTTTTCGAATACCATCGTTTTTAAGCTTTAGATTAAGCAGTATTTACTACTGGCCGTAAGTTCTCAGTCTCTATTCAAGTCAAGGAAGGATGGGGTGGAGTTTCTTAACTGTAGTGAAGATCATCTGATAGCAAAATTGCGGATTTGAGCTATTTCTCTTAAAACGTTAGAGAATCGTCTACAGACGCAACGCTTATCTCGAAGAACTATAAAAAAAAAAGGATAAAGCTCTCGGCGTTGATCAATCCCGAGGGATGCGCCATGCATTCGACTTCAATTTTTAACTTCGTTTGAGGTGATTGAATGCACATTTGGCCTCTACAATGACTCGCGGTGGCCTCCCGCTGAACCGAGTCAGTGCTGCTTATCCTCCCAGACAAGTCTGAGACCTGTATGGTACCAATTTACCGACCCCGGAGGGATGGATGGCTTGGTGAGCCATGAGCGCGAGATCGAACCAGTGACCTCGTGTGCGACGCAGGGCACCTCTAACCACTGCGCCACATGCGCTCAGCTCGAAGAACTATAAAATGTCACAATGTCACTAATCAATCCCAGCTGATTGAAATGACACAAATTTGAAGTGATGACTAGCAGAGTACTGTTAGATGATTCTCAACGAAGAATCCATCAACGTATCGTCATACACACTACAGCCAGCGGAGCGAACTTACATTGAACTTTTGCTAGACAAATTATGCAGGATCCATTGCAAGATAGCTGTATTTTCCCGGATCAAAAAAATTTCATTTTCCTTATATGTATGTGTTGCTACAAAACGTCGCTTCTACTCCTGGAAATATAGAAAGCAAAATTATTTAACCTTTCCCTTTCTATTATTGCACCTATTCAGAAAATCATAAATATTAGAGCATTATGTTATGCCTCTTCGATAATTTGCAGGACCTGCTAACTGAAGCCACGGACCTACCTCTTTGAGGGATCCTGCCCGTTTAGGTCACGAAGGCACGTGGCGCGTCCCTAGGTGTTGGATAGGGGAATAAATACGAACCAAAAGCAACCATGTGCTTCCCAGAGACGCAGCCGGATTCAAAGGATGACCTCCCTGCTTTTGCTGCGCCGACCTGACAAAACTCTATTTCTACGAGTGAAGTCGGCCAAAAGCCTGCAATTAAGCGGCTGGTACATGGGAGGCGGTTGGGAGTCGCCTCCAACAAATAAGTTCCTCCCGCTCCTCCGAGAGAGACTGGCAAGCTACTCGTTAGTACCCAGTCCTCACGTTCAAAGCCTAGCAAACTCTACTTTGGGTATCAAATGCTGAAAACACTGACAAATATGGGCCTCATCTCCCCAACCCCGAAAGAGCCCCTGGTACGGTAGCGCCAGTTAGGACGAGTACGGAGAGGCTGCTAAAATCTCAGGGCCAAACTAGGCTGCCAAGATCAAAACGGAATAAAATGACTGCCTGTGCCGACAATGCAAGAACCCTCGCTCATAAATCCGCTGTGGAAGATCTATTGACCCAAACAGGAAGGATAAGACACGATGTCCTTAGCCTGACTGGAACGGGAAGACGCCATTTTTTTCACGTATCTATGGCACCAGAGAAGAAACTGTTCCATGAAACATGCAATAGCAGTGGTGTCGGAGGCATTGGCGTCCTCGTCAAATCGAATTTGATCGTGAACATCGATTCGTTTAAGCAACCAACTACCTGTGTCGGGCGACTACGTTCGAAACGATGTGGTTCTATGCCGGCTTTGACCATCTTCGTTGCTTACCCACCAATATCAAGCTACGACAAAGAAGAAGTCGAAGCGTGATATGTGGACCTCGAAAATCAGATGAGGTCATACATTCTTCAAGGTCATTGTCGGAGATTTTAACGCGATAACTGAACCTAGAAGAGCGTCTGAAGAACGTCACATTGGGACCCATCAATTAGAATGGAATGAACAGGGTGAAAGGCTATCTAAGTTTATTATGAAGACGCAAACCATCCATGGTAACTCACAATTATGGACATGGGAGTCTCCCAATGGACAGTACCATAACGAAATAGACCACATCTTACTGAATCAAAGACTTTGCCAAACCGATGTCGCTGCTGTTCCTAAGTTCTACAAGACTTCAGACCATCGCCACCTTCGCGTAACGTTCCGTTTTTTTGCGGCGGGGAGAGAAAGCTGCTGAATTCAAACAACCAAGACCCAGAACTACCATAAACGGGATGTATTCAAATCATTAGTCAGCTCTTGGGAGAGTACCGTTGTCGACAACATTGACGAAGAATACGATCGGCTAGTCGAATATCTTCACGTTACCGCTACAAAAGTCGAGAGTCCTAAGGTCACGAAGAGACGCTTGTCTCCGCAGACACTCGAGCTGATACGTCAACGCGGAATCGCACGAGCTACAGACAACCGAATCCTTAAGTCCGATCTTGCGAAACGCTGCAGAGAAGCGATAAACGAAGATTTCAAAGAGAGAAGAGCAGCAGCTATGGCAGAAGCTGCAGAAGCTGGGAAGAGCATTCGCAAAGCCCAACGAGGCTTCGCTAACTATAAGACCAAGATAATTGCACTCCGATTCTCTGACGGGACACTTATAGCTTGGAGAAGGGCTATGGAAAAAATCATCCACCAATACTACTCGGATCTCTTCGCTAGCCATGTCCTCTTACCTTCAAATGAATTGAAAGAGGACGAATATGTTATTCCACCGCTCCTCCCTTCCGAAATCCGACATGCTATATCGTCGGTAAGAACAGAACAACACCCGGTCCAGGCAGGATTAGACCAAAACACCTGAAGAACCTGCTGCCATTTCTCATCAACACCCTGGCTCGGCTGTTCACTCGCTACCTGTCAGAATGCAAGGTTCCTATTCAATGGAAAACTAGCAAGACCGTATTGTTGTTCAAAAAGGGAGACCTTCACGACATAGTCAATTATCGCCCAATCTGCTTACTCTCCGTTGTCTATGAACTCTTTACTCGAGTCATCCTAAACAGGACCGATAAAATACTGGGCGAAGGACAGCCATGCGAGCAAGCAGGGTTCCGAAAAGGAATTAGTACCATAGACCACATCCACAAGATCACAAGACTCATTGTAGTTTCACAAAAGTATAGCAACCACTCTGTATCACTTTCATCGACCTGAAAAAAGCCTTTGATTCAGTGGAAACGGAAGCGGTTATAGAGGCTTTGGATAACCAGGGCGTCCCTACTCAGTACATAATGGTCCTTCGTGAGCTTTATAAAGATTTACGACCAAATATCTCCATTCTATAACATCATCATCGACGTAAGATGTGGGTTTCGACATGGCGATGAAATTTCGCCTCAACCATTCACTGCCACTCTACAAAACGTCATGTAAACATTAGAATGGAACGATATGGGAGTGAAAATTGACGGTCGGCTATCAAACCATCCTTGCTTCGCTGACGATATCGTCCTCATAACACCAGGCATCAGCGTAGCGGAACAGATCTTGACCGATTTCGGCAGCCTCTGTGGAGATATTGGCCTACAACTAAATCTAACAAAAGCGATGTCTATGACGAACGGATGGATTTTAAATGCCCCGTTCACGCTTAACGAAACGAAAATCTTTGAATGCCCCTGCTGCACTTATCTAGGTCGTGAAATCAACATGACGAACGACCTATCTCCAGAGTTGAGAAGGAGGAAACGAGTGGCTTGAGGAACGTTCAAGAGAATCGAAGATCTAGTGAAGAAGACAAAGAACATCCGACTTTGTGCCTATCTTCTCGACTCGACGATTATCCCTACCCTAACGCATGCACAAGAGCGCATATGGCGCAGTGGTTAGAGGTGCCCTGCGTCGCAAACGAGGTCAGTGGTTCGATCTCGCGCTCATGGCTCACCAAGCCATCCATCCCTCCGGGGTCGGTAAATTGGTACCATACAGGTCTCACACTTGTCTGGGAGGATAAGCAGCACTGACTCGGTTCAGCGGGAGGCCTCCGCGAGTCAATGTAAAGGCCAGATATGCATTCAATCACCTCAAACGAAGTTAAAAATTGAAGTCGAATGCATGGCGCATCCCTCAGGGAATGATCAACGCCGATAGCTTTATCCTTTATCCTTTTTTCAAAGTATGCAACTGAAACCTGGTCGCTGCATAAGCAGTATGAAAGATCACTTGGCGTTATCGAACGCGCAGTCGAAAGGTCGATGCTAGGAGTATCGCGCATCTCGCAAATGAGATGATGGCTCTAAAGTTCCGACCTACGTCAACGATCGAAAATCAGAGACGCCGTTCTACACACTAGGATATCGATGTTGAGCCGGACACTTGATGCATTTCAACGACAACCGATGGACGGCAGCCGTTACTGACTGGATTTCTCGGGACATCAAGCGCTCTAATGGAAGATCACTGACCCGTTGGTCCGATTTCTTCAAAAAAGCTATAAAAGAAAGATATGATGCTCAGCGAATCCCTAGAGGGAGGGAGACCCACTGAGCTACTTTCGCACGCGATATGGAAAAATGGAAGTGTTGCTGGTACCCGCTCGAGTCACTCAACGGTCAACGAGATGACAGGTAATACAGGTGATACTATGTGAAGATGGCAATATATGCTGCTAAGTAGTTTGAAAGGGTTTTCTTTTACTCTTTTCGGGGTTTGATATGTCAAAGGCTTACGTACGTTGCGGCGGTCTCACTCGCCTCAACATAACCACACGCCAGACCAGTCAATCACTGGTAGTGGGGAAAGAGAAACAAAGTACACATAAACGAGACAGCATGAGATGTTGTCATACTTTATGCTCATAACGAGGTTTTCAGGAACAGGAGATCAAAGGACACTGTCCATATAAGTAATAGCAACAATTCAAAAGTTCGACTTTCTATGAACCTCGGCATAATTAATTGTTTTATGAAAATCGAGAAAACTTATCTTGATTAGACTGATACTACATACGCCCAGGCTCTGAAGAAGGCGGGTCGCCAAAACGTCAGCCAAACTTCTACGACTAATTTACTAACCTCGCTTCAGCTAATCAAGATAAGTCTTCTCGATTTTCATATAATAAGTAATAGCAGTTGCGCCATTGAGTGTATAAGGCTCACGCAACATTTCACTTTACCTGCTTTTATCATTCTGTGTCTCCCCTTTCCTACTATGCAGTGTTGACTGGTGGGGAGTGTGGGCTCTGATATGGCGGTATTAACTACTTAATCCACGGACAAGCCAAACCCCAGAAAGGCTAAGAACATTTTCTCTGGCAATATATTGACTGTTCATGGCGAGGTTTTTGAAAACGGTCGACTAAAGGACGGAGGTAAGAAATTTTCTTAGGAAGCATCAATGCGTTTTCCAACTCGATTCAAACTCCGGAAAAGGTCGTTTTTGCTTTTCTGTTCCGATCGATTTGCATATTGTAAAAATCCTAGTTTAGGAATATGGTATTGACAGAGAATGTAAAAAAGAAGCCAACGGCGACATAACACTAAAGGGTCTTTCCATGGCCAATTGTCAAGACTACAATGGGCTCAGCAGGAATCAAGGTAGTTTCTCCAAAATTTGACCTATATTGAAAAATTCGATGAGTTCTTCATGATTATGAGGGAACAAATGAAAACCGATCTATTCGTTGAAGAGGAATTTTTCATATGAGTGTTAGTAAGCATTCGAAAGCTAAGACTTGAGACTATAGCCCCACATTTCCGATATTTCAAAACACCTCTCTATGACGCTGTAGCACCCAGATATAAAATTATACTCCATACTCGTCTTTCTCCTTCATTTTTATCGCACATCTAATTCGCTGGAAGCCGCATAGCATATTAATGTGTGAAGGATTTTTCGTAATATCTTTATGAATTGTTTTATTAGAGATCTCTTTCAAAAAGGTTGAAAAATTCCCTAATGAATAACAAAATATCGGTCATCCCACCTCGCCCCACCCCATAACATGTCTCCTGCCACGGCCACTACCTTGCCGAATAGCAAGTAAACAACTTGTCGAAAATCTGAAGCTTGGTCTTATTTTCCCTGCTACATCGTATTTCCAGAAAATAAGCACATTGCTAGAATTAAGAAGCATTACGCTAATAGATGATTACTAACAGCCTAAAGAAAGAGCTCTGTCCGGCGAGGTTCAAAGCACAAATCAAAAGGCCAAAGGAAATCAAAAGATCAAAGAGCTTTTCAGAAAGCAAACACATTTTGGTTCTTTGGAGCTTGTGCTATAGTTTGAGTACTAGCGCTTTAGCGAGGGGCTTGATACAAGCGAAATATAAGCGAGATAAGAGAATTCCCAGGACCGACTGTCTATTAACTTCGGCATGCTTCAGTAAATCCTATTTTGTTTTCCTTAAGCCAAGCACGAGGTGTTATACAATCTCTTTATTCATTCAACAACTCACGTTCCGGCAGTTTGCCTTCTTCAGAGCTTGTGAAGGTCAAATTGTCCGCAATCGAGTCAGTCAAACTTCTCCATTATTCCTTGAGAAAATAACAACAAACCCAGATTTTCAATCGCATCAAGCGAAAAAGCAACTTTCAACATACTCACCGCCACCGGAAGGAGATCACATAGGCTCGTAATGCATCTTACCCATCAAAAAAACAGTCTTATATACTGGCTCAAATCACGTCTGATAATCGTATTTCTCCACATTCCTTTCATTGTGCAGAAAGTGAGATACCGTTCACGAAGAGACAAGCCGTAATTTTTGATATGTTGAATCATAATGGAACTCTTTGTCGCAATAAAGAAAGAGAGAGATAAAATATTACCTGCTTTAGGCGCCGAATGGACACATAGATCTTTCAAAATTCAAATGTAATGCAAATAGTAGGGTCGTATTCCTCGGCTGTGTCACAAAATCAGGAATTTTTATTCCAAACGGTGAAGTGAAGTCGGTGAGTTAGAGAAGTAAAATTCACAATAGAAAAATTTTTGCATACTTGATATTTTCATGAAAAACGTCGTAGACTTTCATTGATTATTACCAGGTATCCACTTTATCGTCGCTCCTTATTTCAGGTGCATGGACGTGATATGGAATGTAAGACTGATGCAAATGGCGTCCATGTACTTCATCCTACTGGTGTATCCAGATGCATTGATAGGGAAGGACAAGAGCGAACTCTCGGTGTGTTTTTGAGCGCTAGAGAGTGGGTGTTATAGTTATGACTGGCAGCCGAAGAGTTTGTTTGTAGAGATAATAAAATATAATTTCAATTATACTGTGGGTAGAATGCGACATTTTTGGATGGACTACCTGTTTTCGGGTGAATTAATATAAAATAGCGAGACTGTTCATACTGAGAAAGTATAAAATAGGATAATGATTTTGTATTCAGGTTCTGAATGGAGAGAGGGATCATTCCAATTCAGATGTAATGAAGGAGGCATGAAAAAGATCATAGGTTGTGTCACATCAAGCGGGATGCTTATTCCAGTCGGTGGAGTGAAGTTGGTTAGTTTCCAGATGCAGACGTGTTTGAGAGTTCAGGATAAACATTAACTACGACACGCCGTAAATCCTCAGGCTTTGCTATAGAGAAAAGTACGCGAGTGGAGTCCGTCAGCAGCATGGTAAATCGTCTAACTACTAAATTGCTGCATTGATCAGCTTTTCGAAAAACTGTTCAACAATTTGTCTACTAAAGGAACATATCATAACATTCAAACTTAAAAAGATTTTATGATATCACTTGCGAGTCTTGATCACCCAGATTTTCCAAAATGATAGAGAGTTAGAGTAAGAAGTAGAACAACAGGCCAGCAGGAGATTATCTTTTCCCGCTTCAATAATTCCTAGGAGTTATTAACTGAAGATCACATTATTTAGTTTGAGAGATAGTCTTTTCGAGGTTTGGCATGTCAGTCACTTACGTGAGGGCGATCTCGTCCGCCTCATCGAAGCCACCCGTTCCTTTAATTATTCGCAAGTAATACAGAAGGAGAAGCACAATTCATTGAGATCAGAGGGAGACGTGTTGGCTGGACCTTCTTACAATATATTATGTTCACAAGAGCGCATGTGGTGCAGAGGTTGGGAGAACACATGGTCGATAGTTTGATCACGTGCTCACGACTCACCTGGCCATCTATTAATCCAAGGAGGTAAATTGTGTCAGACTGGTCTCAGATTTCTGGGGCAGCATAAGTAGCACTAACTTGTTACAGCGGGGCTCGCGAGTTACTGGAAAGGCCAAATATCCATTCACTAACCTCGAGCGATGTTATAAATTTATCGTATGCATGACACATCCTTCAGAGAATGAACAACGCCAAGAGTTTTTGTCCTTTATTATGTGCATGATGAGGTTTTAGAAAATTAAGTTAAAGGGCAATGTCCATACAAGAATTCGCATGCCGTCGACTGTTTAAGATTTACGCAACATCTCACTTTGCCTGGTCTTATCAATCTGTATCTCCCCGTCCTTGCTACGTAAGATTGACTGGTGGGGCGTGTGGCTCTGATGCAACGAGCGATACCACCGAATATACGTAAATTGCTGATATGCCAAACCACGGAAAGGCTAAAAACATTCTCACAGACTATATATTGACTCTTACCGAATACAGTCGATCAAAGGAAGAAGGTGACAAGATTTTATGGGTCAGGGAAGAAATTCATCTTCGTATGCATTAGTATGTTCTGAGTCCGTTGCAGATCTTGAAAAGACGAGAGGTTCTTTCTGCTTTTCTGTAGCTATCACTTTGCATTTTGTGAAGATTTTATTCAAGGAAAATGGCGTTGATATACAATGTGAAAGAGAAGCCAATGGGTTCGTAACATTAAGGAAACTTTTCAAAGGCTCCTGTCAAGACTATGCTGGGCGCAGCAGGACTCAAGGTAACATTTCTGAAATTAAGCTTTTGATAAGACAAGGATAGCCGATGTTACACATTTACAGTCGTATTTCTCCATAATCTTTGCACTGCTCAGAAGGCGAAATAGCGTTTACAAAGAGACGAGTCGTATTTATTGTGATTTTGTATCATAATTAAAGTAAAACGTTTCAACAAATCTTTCCCATCATAAAATATCAAGATCAGACGTCCTTGAGTAAATCGAAGAATAGACGCGGTTTTACATTCACAGTATTATTTCTCCATAATACCTTCCTTTCTTTGGTAGAGACAAAAAAGTTGCTTGCGGAAAGACAAACTGTTTCTTACTGAGATACTGCGTTGCAATCAGAATTTTTTATGGAGAAAAGCAAGTATACAAAGCTTTTTTTTACCGCCAAAGTAGCTCGTTTGTAGGCATAAGAATCCATGTTCCCGAGCCTACTATGTAAGAAATCTACGATTTCTTGAAAATAGCTGTTTTTGATAAGGTTAATTTACCATAACAAGAATTTTTGTGGTGAGAAATAATTGCTTTAGGTTCTGAATGGTTAGAAGGATCAACAAAGTTTAGATGTGTTCAAGGTGTGAAAACGGCTGTCGGTTGCGTTGCAGCGCCCGGAACCATTATTGAAGCCGGTAAAGTGAAGTCGGTCAGTTGTTTATCACGCACGTTCTTGAAGGTTGGATAAATATTTTCAACTGTTCCTCATAAGTCCCCAGTCCTCACTGAAGTAAAATAGGGACACAGCGAAATTCGCTGGCAGAGAAATGTCTTGTAGAAAAGTCAAGGTATCGATCGATTTGCTTTGAACTGTTTAACAGTCACCTGCGAAGTGACATTCCATAAAAAGAGTCGAACTCTAGAAATGCTAAAACACCACTTCCTATTTTGAATAGTTCGAAAATGGCTGGAAAAAGAGGATGAAGAAGTGACAAGTAAAAAAGTTTTGGAGCAAATGAATTATCCTACAAGTTTAGAAACCACTAATATATTATTTTGCACACTGCAGTAATTAATTTCCAATGACGCATGTTTATACCCAACAAACTTACAAAAATTGTTGACAGATAGCAGTCAGTGTCTTTCGCAGAATGCCAAGGATAGTCCATTTGCGCATGCATTTGCGGTGTAAAAAATTGCAACCAAATTGTTACAGAAGGCATTGAATTATTTCAATCCTGTCAATTTACATCTCTATAACAGGTCATTTACAGGTGAATGGTTACGAAATAGAATGTAATTTGGATAAGAACGGCCACACTACAATGAAAACGACGCCCAGTTCTTCCAATCTTGCAAAATGTGTAGATTTTGACGGACGCATTAAATTTGAAGGTTAGATTTTTGCTGAAACAGGCTCAACGATTGAGTCAAAGAAAAGTAGATGTCAGATGTTGTTTATTGGCAATCTTATTTTTCACATTCCATATTTTTTGCCCTAAATAATGCAGAAAACCGAATAATATTCTAGAAAAAGACAAGCCATTTTTTTGACATCGTAATTCAAAGTTTTTTACTAAGAGCATGGAGCAAATGTTGTTCGTTTCAAATGTTTTGTTAGGACCAAGCTCAAATTTTAGTAAGCCTGGTAATTATTTTGAAGCCATCCATGCGTTATGAGCACTTATACAGTGCAACGCACGTGTTTCGGCCTTGCCAGCCTCGTCAGTTGCGCAGTGCCTTTCGTCTAGCCAATCTCTTGTGGGGAACCCAACCCCGGTGCATAGAGGAGACGCAGACGTACTATTTGCCATCAAGCGGAAGAAATCACCAAATGGGCAGTATGATATTTCATAAATGCAAACCAAGAGAGATCGTGTGTACAGCACTGCCGATATAGAAAATTCTTTCACTTGATGACACGTGTGAATAGTACGTCAGCGTCCTCTGTGAATGGGGTTTGATTCCTCCCAAGAGGGATTGGGTTAGGCGAGAGGCACTGTGCATCTGACGAGGCTGACATTGCCGGAACACCTGTATTACACTGTATAAGTGCCAATAACATACAGTATGCATAGCTCGAAAATTATTTTTAGGCATATGTAAAATTGGCGCTTGATTCAGGTTCCGAATGGACATCTGGATTATTTCACTTCAGATGTGATGCTGTTGATGGGTTGATACTTGCCGGTTGTAATGCATCCGGGACTTTTATTCCAAATGGCAAAGTGAAATCGGTGAGTTGAAGGCAGGAAAACAAACAAGCTGAAAAGCGAGTTTTTTTCCCTTTTCTCTCTATATATGAGAATCTGGTATTCATATGATCAATAACTCATATCTATTCACCTGTTTCATACAGATTTAGGTGGATGGAATAGATGTGAAATGTGAAAGAAATGCGAAAGATATCGTATCATTGACTACTGTTGGAGCATCCAAGTGCAAAGATGGCGAAGGACGTATGCATGCGCAAGGTGAACCTTTGCTCAATAAAGCATAAGGAGTATTTTTGAAAGACACGTCGTTTGTTTGCAGTCAATGATCTCTTGTAACGGTCGTTTTCAAGATTTTATTGTCTATAGAATGAGATATTGATTTTAGAAAACCTAGCTGCTTTTCATTGAGTTATTGAGTTCGTTTCAACGTAGTGAAAAATTGCACAAAGGGTGAGCAACTAATGGGTGAAGTAGCTCTGGTTTCAGGTTCCGAATGGAAAGAAAAGTCATTCCAATTTAGATGCGCAGTAGGAGGTAAGAAGAAAGTCACTGGTTGCTTTACAAAATCCGGAACGTACATCCCAGTTGGTCAAGCAAAATCGGCAAGTTTTTCAAACACAGGCGCTTCCAAATGTCTAGCATGATTGAACTCTACAACTTCCTTATAAGTCCTTAAGTTTTCTTCAAGTGAGGAAGGTTAGTTTCTCAATTGCACTGGTGAACGTCTGTTGATGAAATCGATCCATCAGTTGCTTTGCCTTAGGTTATTTAGTATATGTCTAGTGAACTAATGTTTTATAGAGTAGAATAGATGAAAGTGCCACAATCATACTTGTTATTGTCGGAGAGAATTTCATGATCTATGTCAAGTTTTGTGAATTAGTGGCTCATATAAAGGTTTTGGCGGTTTCGCCCGCTCTTCAGACCACACGCCTCGCACTGATACTGATAGTGAAAACGGTGAAACGACGGTAATACGTTTATCCTCTTTCGTGCAAGTCCATCCATGCAAAGCCTCGTCATAATATGACTGGAAAGGACAAGGGAAGACGTTTTCAGTAGCCTTCAATAAGAAAAACTCTCTCACGGCTTTTGCAGAAAGCACTCGGGTCACCCTTGATATCTATTCTACGACGCTCAGAGCTCAAAGAATTACGGATTGAATATAAAAAGCTAATCATTTTTTAGCACTTATTTGATGCGTTTCACAGCTTTATTTCTTCTTTTCTCACTGTGGCGGATCCCGGTACCTTTAGCATTCAATTAATTTTTGGTCTTCTTCTTGAACGTTGAAGAATACTGTTCGAGCTTGTCTGCTTGAAATCTGGAGTATAACCTGGTTCTGGCGTTCCTTACGGCGTTCGTCACTGACTACCAATGAGTATTGGGGGCGGGATTTGGTCTACGCCCGTCAAGAGGTGCATCACAACTACTCGGCCACGAAATATCTAAAAGTTGGACGCAGTAAAAGAGATAAGAATGACCGTAAAGTAGAGACTGCCTGAATTTTAGGGTCATTCTAGGCTATCCAAAGTGCAATGGAATGAATGACAATCTCTTCCTATAACTCACATGCACTTATATATGGCTTCTGCTTAGCACAGCTGGTACTTCAAGCTAACTCTATAGGGTACGAGGCACCTATCTAAGTGGAACGAGAAAACACATGCATTACACGCTGCCTGCGGTACAAAGCACAATTGTTTTCTGAAGCATAGGTAGGAAGAGATTGAATGTGAAGATGAGAAGCATCGCACTGAAAGCCATTGACTAGAAGGAAACGAGCATAATGACAGGCTGTCAGAGTTTATCATAACCACCGAACCATCCATGGTGGATCACAGTTCCAAAAGCTTACTTATAGCGGACGACATGGATACTCACAGTGGAGAGGACTGCAACGAAAAAGTCAGTTCATATTCATATTGGAAGGCTGCATCTAAGCGATATGCCATTGTTCTAAAATCTACGTGGAATCATATCATAGTCATATTCGTGCAACATTCCACTGTGAAAAAGAGAAGGCCGCCAGGGTCAATCAGCAAAGTGCGAATTCCACCATAAGGTGGTATATTGAAATCATTAAGTGGAATGAGATAATGACACTATTAACAATATAGACAAAGAATACGACCTATTCAGCTACTATCCTCATGCTGGCATTACGAAAGCTGAGAGTTCAAAAGTCATCAAGAAACACTTTTCCTAGAAACAACTGAGCTGATACGTTAACGCGGAGACGCACAAGCCGCAGTCTGCGAAACACTACAGAGAAGCTGTAGAAAAGATCTTATGAAAAGAAGAGAAGCAATTATGGCCGAAATAGTTAAGGCTGGAAAGAGCATTTTCAAATATCACCAAAGCTCCGCCACTTGCAAATCATAAAGATTGTTTTCCGATGCCAAGACGGAGCAATTACGGTTTCCAAAAAGGCAATGGAAAAATCGTATACGATTACGGCTTCGATATCTTCAACAGCCAAGTTCTGTTGCTGACATGTATCACCTCTATCACCTGTCGTCTCCTTGATCATCGAGTGACTCGAGAGGGTACCAGCAACACTTCTATTTTTCCCTATCGCTTGCAAGAGCAGCCCAGTGGGTCCTGGTCGCTCTAGGGATTCGCTGAGCATCATATCTTTCTTCTATGTCTCTCGTGTAGAAATCGGACCATCGGTTCGGTGGTCTTCTTGTTGAGGTGCTTTGCTGACATGTAAAAAAGAAAAAGGACAAATGTCTTTGTTCTCCCTGTTCACTCTTCCAAAAACCGACACGTTATTTTGTCGATAGTGGATAGAATAACATATGGTTTGACTGGATACAACTTGAACACCTGAAGAACATTGTACTATTTCTCAGCAAGGTACTATTGAGCACACAGTCAAACAGTAGAATTTGGGAGTATCCTCTATTCCACGAATAAGAGGACTGATTCAAAGTTTTGGCCTACGTCAACAACGCCACTCCGTAGTTCCTACGCCCAAGGTGTCGAAATTAAGGGGACCAGATAAGCGATGAGCTTAAAGGGCAGGCTATGAACATGAGCCGTCATTCGACTAAATTTCTCGGAAAGCCAACCGCATAGCAGAACGAGCTGTGACTCAATGTTCTGGTTCTTAACGAAATATCTAGATGAAAGATATGGTGGTCAACAAGTTTGTATAGCAAGCAGAACGCACTGAACTAATCTTACACTCATTAGGAAAGGTGGAAATTTTATTGGTGTCCTCTCGACTCGCTAAATGACCAACAGACAATAGGTTGTGCAGGTGATCTTTATACACTAAGTTTTGTCAACATGCGGATGCTGACAAGAGGGAAGGTTTTCAGTCCTTCTCTTCTGTTAATATACATATTCATGATTACTCTGTTTTGTTTAGGTGGATGGTGCCGATATGGAATGTAAGAAGGCTGACGGCCAAATATCTTTGAAAACGAAGGGGGTTTCTAGAAAAGTCTCTTTTTCGAAATGTAAAGATCAAAAGGGACGCTACAAAAATGAAGGTAATCTTTCAGTTAGAAGAGTTTGATGCTGTAGAGTCAAAGGTCAGCCGATGTCGTTCATTCTCAATCGCACTGAATTGCATTCCACGCACTTCATCAGACAAAAGTATAATATTGTTCTTATAGAGACAAGCTGTTTCTTACTCAGATAATGTACCAAACTAAGATTTTTCGTAGTTAAAAAGAAGCGCATAGACAAATTACTTCTGGTTCCAGATTCTGAGTGGAGATATGGATCATTCCAATTTGGATGTAAAGCTGATACGGCAGTACTTGTCGGTTGTATCGCAAAAACTGGAATTTTTATTCCAAACGGTAAAGTGAAGTCGGTGAGTTGAAGAAAGCAAATTTTGAAAGCTGAGATAAACTCTTTTTCTTTCTATTCAATATCTTGCGGAATTTTCAATTTTTATGATAATTGATCGTATCGATTCAATCGATTGATTTCGGTTTAGGTGGGTGGGCAAGATATGAAATGTGAGACGAAAGTGAAAGGTCACCAAATCCTCAATGTTCTCAGTTCATCCACTGATGTGAAGTGTAAAGACCACACAGGTCAAAGAAGACGTCATCGTAAGCACTAACTTTATTTACTGTGGGACCGATTAAGTGGTTACGTGATAGGGCTTATATGGTGTCGCGCTCAGCAATAGTCGAGGTGGTTCATTTACAGTTACTCGGTGTCCTTTTCTAATGAATTCCTTCCATCGTTTCGGTAAAAGGAAGTCTATCCGGACAATCAGTTTAATGGGTTTAAAAAAGTTTGCCTTCAAATACTTAACACATCACCAGCCTTCCCTAAGCTTTGTTATTTCGCAGGTGTGTACTTATGAATATCTCGCGTTTCTACGTAAGAGCTCTGTGTCTTTGAGATCGGCAGATTGCTAGTGTACTACAATGGGTAGGCAAAAAAGAAGACATGTGATGATATGACGCTGACTGTACAAGTCAACGCTTGAACAGAATATGACGTATGAACTATTGCAATGCTACCTAACGTTTGCTTAGAAGACCCCAATGGCTTTTTGTTATATCCCATCCCCAGAATAATGTAAAAAGGAAAAATAAAATCACGCAAAATCAGACTATCCCTTCAGATTGGTTTAGCAGGTGCCAACTATGGTAGCTCCCTATTCGACCGTCTTTTTTTACACATCCCGCTCGAAAACGGCAATGCTCTGATAACGATATAGCATGTTTTGGACCTTCAAGGTCAAAATGCTAAACAGGCGCCTGTTTCGTCCTGCCTGGACTTCTCAAATTGCAAGGTTACTCGCTTTAGCCGGTCCCTTGGGGCTATACTTCTCTATCAAGAATTCTACGCTGAGTGTTAAATCACCGCGGTCAGGTGATAGAATCCTCTGAACAACAAAGATAACAGCTGCTCTTGTGGCAATTAAATTTAAATGGAATGGAGAGGATGAAGCAGTCGCAAAGTGTTTGAAAGAAAAGGAAAGGAAAGAGATCGAAAGGAAAGGAAAGGAAAGCAGTTGAATGGTGAGATATGATTCATTTCGACAGCCGCAAGCTTGACTGCTAATCTCTGCAGTGTCAGGGGATTCTATCACCTGACTTGCTGTGATTTATTACTCGGCGTCGATTCCTTCATAGAGGGAGTATAGCCTCAAGGGGTCGGTTTGAATCGAGGGATTGTGCTACTGAGAAGTCCAGGTGGGACGAAACAGGCGCCTGTCTAGCATTTGGACCTTAGCGGCTGAAAACATCTTATATATTATCAGAGTATTATGGTAGCTCCATCATGCGTTCTTGAAAATTAAAGCAAACAACTAAACTAGAGTAAACTGAAAGTTCAACCCACAACCTCTATTACGTCCTGAAATTAGCACTTTAATAAGTAATCCATTTAGTTGAGAACTGGTATGAATTCCTGGCGCACAAAGCGTGTCGTCAAGATGGGCGTGTGAATTTTCTTGGATGTCGAGTAAGTAAATATGCCATTATATTTGCAGCTGAAATTAGACTGATTTTTTGTTCTGGAGCACCAAGGAAACTATCTTAGTAAAAAAGTGGTTATGCAGCTCGACGAAGTCATACCTGATATTTCAATCAACAAGCGTGTCATTCCGGTCAATAGTAAGGAGACTATAGGAACAATGACGCATTAGTAAGTGTTTACTAAGTATATATGCCGATACCGTTATGAGCATTCTTGAAAATTTTTTCTTCAAAATGGTTATGCCACTTATTTGGATATATTTATATGATAGAATTTTTGCTCGCATCACCCATCACTCCCTCCCTTTCGTCAAAGGTTTAACTCGAGTGGAACGATATGGCTCACTTCCATCCTTATCATAGCATTATAGGATGATTGCCGTAGTCGAGATATATCACCTGTATCAACTGTAGTCCCATTGATCGTTGAGTGACTCGAGCGGGTACCAGCAACTCTTCCATTTTTCCCTACCGCGTGCAAGAGTAGCCCAGTGGGTGCCCCTAGCTCTAGGGATTCGCTGAGCATCATATCTTTCATCTATCGCTTTCGTAAAGAAATCGGACCATCGGGTCAGTGGTCTTCCTTCAGAGCGCTTGATGTCGCGAGAAATCCAGTCAGTAACGGCTGTCGTCCATCGGTTGTCGTTGAAACGCATCACGTGTCCGGCTCACCTTATTTTCAATATCCTGGCGTGTAGGACGGCGTCTCTGATTTTCGATCGTTGACGTAGGTCGGAACTTTAGATCCTTTATCTCATTTGCGAAATACGGGATACTCCTAGCATCGACCTTTCGACTGCGCGTTCGATAACGGCAAGTGATCTTTCATCCTGCTTACGTAGCGACCAGGTTTCTGCTGCATACGTTAGGGCAAGGATAATCGTCTAAGTCGAAAAGGTGGGCACGAAGTCGGATGTTCTTTTTCCTCTTCGCTACATCTTCGATTGTCTTGAACGTTCTCGCAAGCCACTTCTTTCCTCCTGCTCAACTCTGGAGCTAGGTCGTTCATCATGTTGATTTCACTCAGCATTCGGAGATTGTTGTTCCGTTGAGCGTGAGTGGAGCATTCGAAACCCATCCGTTCCTCAGTCGAGATATATAAATGTAGTGATATTATTAGAACGATGCTTTTTATAATCGGGCTTTCAAGGAACAGAGTGGTTACTGGTAGCTTGTCAAGCTAGCCATGAGTTTATTCTCAAATACAGATCTGAATAAGAATATCATATTCTTTCTCATGTTTGATGACCCCCGCGAACATGTGTTTGTTGCTTCATAGCGCTTTTGGACGTCCAAGAAAAGCTACAAACTGTCAAAAACTACCATTCGCTTTGCTTTTATTGATACTCAAGATTTCCTCAGTTTTTTGCTTTGCTTTTGCCCTCATAACCGAAGATTTTGTACACGCAATAATGTCGTGCGCAAATATAAAACTGTCATTGGCCAGTTTCTTTGAAAGACATACAATGTTTTTCTTAGTAAAAACTTCAAACAAGTTTAATCTCAACCAGGCACAGATGATGCTCCAGAGCGTAAGTAGTGGTGTTCAACGTAGTTTTTGAGGCTATTAGGGAATTCATGAGAAGTCAGCCGTACTTCAAAAGCCTCTAGAATGAAACGTTCTCCGTGGTACATTTTCCTTCAGTGATACCCTTCGCACTTGCTTCATTCAAGCGCCATCAAAATAAATGCACATTTATTTCATGAAATTCCTTGCGCAGATCTGCTATTTTGAAGGGTTTTGTCCTCCCAAACAGTTCATCATCAATAATGTGGAGTGCTGTGCAAAAACCTTTGCGTCAGCCAGGATTTGAACCCAGATCTCACTCTTTCCGCGAGCGTATGCTAACCATTGCATCACCGACGCTCGTATTGCACAGCACAAACGTCGGTGGTGCAACGGTTAGCATACGCTGGCGGAAAGAGTGAGATCTGGGTTTGAATCCCGGCTGACGCAAATTTTTGCACTTTACTCCACATTAGTGTGTATACTATAACATCATACCACTGAAAGTGGCAGTGAAATAAAAGAATTCTAACAGTTTGGCATCAGTTTGATCTGATGGAGTCTTTTGAGCCTTTTAGAGGTCTGGTATGGTATCCCTATTGCTAGACGTAGGTGTATTCCCACACATCTCCTCAGTATCATATGCCTTTCGATTCATCCCTGCATCTAGGGATAGTGGCGCTGAAATATATCACTGCACGTCAAATGAAATGATCACTTGAAATTGTGGTGATTTACGGTCGATCACTCATGGGTGGTATTGCTAGTGAGTGAAGATATTGCTATACGTGTTTTTACCAGCCATGAATAATTTATTCCAAGTCACCACAAGGTTAAGTGATTTTTTATTTGTTTACAGCAATATATCTCCGGCGCCGCTATCCTTAGTTATTAGGGTGAACCCAAAGGTATGTGCTACCGATGAGGTGTGCGAGGAACCTCTAGTACTATAGATGCCATACTAGACCTTTGAAAAGTTTGAAATTATCTATCGGATTGTATTGAGTTCTAAGCGAGGTCTTAGAAACAGTTAATTAGAAAGGTTTAACATCGGTAACGATCATTGAATGATCAAGCCAATGTGAAGGGTTTAAAAAAATTCTTTCTTGGCAAACGTCTCAACGTCTTCGTTGTCTTTTAATCGATGATTGATGTTAACTGCCCACAATCTAATTGTCCGTCTTGTACATAAGGGCGTTTTCTAATTAGGTGCTTTCCATTTGAGCGATGCTGCACGAAAGAATTCGACTTGAATGACAAAGAAGACAAAAACTCACAGCGAGAACAACCGACTGTGAACAATCGGCTTGAACCATCGGCTTTGAGAGGACAACCAAATAGCCAAGTTAAAAAACCAGAGTAGTTTTTCAACCTTGTGGTATCATTAGCTTGAGCATTAGAGAAGGTATTTTGATTCGTAACGGCGATCAAATGCAACTTAAGTGTTTGAGAAAAATGCATGGCAAACTTGAACGATACCATGCCAAGATTGCATCGAAAATCAAGAAGCCGAACTGAACTTCGTTCAGAACAGTGAATGAGTTCATACTGTCCATCATGAAAACTTCAGAACCCCTCAATGCCCTTACGCCATGTTATTTCGGAAGCCGCATTGTGCGCTAAGTGGGCATATTGGTGCTGATACAGTCGTGGTGATTTCTAAAATAAAGTCGAAATCTCTAGAATCAAAGTCCAACGTCTTCCCTATGTTTGATTGATGGTTTATAACGACGAAAATTGCAAGCAATATTTCACAACTAGTTCACTAAAGGTGTTATAGTACTTGTAGGAGTAAATTGAAATTGGAGGCGTTGCCAACTTATATTCGATTTCGAGATTTTTCTTTCAGTATTAAGAAGTTTTTTTGTATTGTATTATATAGAGATACCAGCCTTGAGTAATCAAGTGTTAATCACTGCAGTGTCCAGTGATCATGTCATTGGAAATACAGTGATATGTTATCCGTAGGTGGAGGAATTTTCACTTTACACACGGTGTAACGTGTTTGCCAATGATTTCTACTACGTGAAGTGTTCCCTTTCGAGATGGATTGACACAGACGACGGGGACTGTGCACTTACGAGGCTATAGGGCCGAAACACGTCTATTGCACCGTATGAGTGCCTTTATAGGACCTCACGAAAGGCCTTAAAATATGCTGTCAGTATCTCAAGAAATAGAAATGTCATATTCATTGGCGTGATAGAAGATATAGAGTCGCTTTGGATAGGTCTTTTGCTTGATCTATTTCGAAACACTAGCATTCACTAGGTCCACTTTACAAGAACAATTTCATACATGTGCATGTTATTATTTTATGTTGAGTTGCAGCGTAAAGGAAGGTGTTAAGCGAACTTCAAACTACTAAATTGGCTAAAATATTTGATCTACTAGAACAATTCACAGATCACTGTTATGTTATTAGCTTTCCAATGATGATGTGTGAGGTAACAAAATTTTAATGGCAACAGTAGATCCAGAAAGATATGACAAGACAAACGTGTAATCGATAGTTCACGAAAGTAAATTTTGCGGCGTAAGCTTTTGTATCCTCATCGAGAAGATTGCAGGAGAAGAACACCATACAAATAACTTGAGTTCACTCGATAGTACTCAAAAAGAGGTTTTATATTGATGTTTCATTGACAGTATGTTTTATCTAGATATTCGATCTTGCACCAATCGATCTTGTATTAGCTCCCAAACAGCAAATGTTTGTTAAAGATGAGACCTCCAGTTGAACTCATTATGAAAAATCTGTATAGTCTTGTTTCGATGAACTTAGACGCCTACTGTAAAATTTCTACTTAGTGAACAATTTGTCAAAAAATTCCTTAAGAAGATAGAAATACAGCAAAACACCGACTACACCGAAATTGGGTAGGACTAGAATCTAAAATATAGAGGGAAGTGGAATGATCAACTAAAAAGCTGTCAGCGTTGATCAGATGCATGAGGCAAATCGATCTGCTACTCATTTAACTTTAAGAAGGATTTTCGTAAGGGAACTCATTGTGTATTTGGCTTAATCAATGAATTGTGTGAGCCTCTCAATAAATTCAGTCAGCGCTATCACACCCGAAGCCAAATTTTGTAGCAGTTTCTCGATCCAGTAAGATGAAGACTTGGTGAGCTCGAGGCGAGAGATCGAACCAAACATCACGTAATCATTGTATGGCATCTTCAATCACTGGGATGAATGCACCTCCGGAGAACAAAACTTGTGTTGTCAATTTGAGATCAATTTTATATTTTCAAAAAGAGCTTGCTATTCTCATTGACGATCCGAAATTAGTAAAGTCTTGTGGGTAAGTCTGATATTAAATTCGATGGGCATCGCCCGTCATGGAAGTATTCTTTTGCGAAATTTCGAAAACCGCATTGTTTTTGTGCTTTTAGTTGCAAAGCAGCGGGTTATTCAGTCAAGTACCGGAAAGTACGTTAGAGACTGCCATTTTCGATCGACGAGAGACATCCACAGATCATTATCACGTTACTCGTTTATTCCATTGATGTTGTCTAAGACAATAAAAATTTTTTGGCAAAATCTAATCCGAGGAAGATGGAACATTTTTAATACATGACTAGATGTCCATAAAGGCAGATTTCTGTGACACGCGTCATCTTTATTTCACCAAAGAAATCTCCAACTGAGAAGCAGTGAACGAATTATATCACTTTACTTCGACAAATTGTGTTCAGTTAGTTATCAAACGTTATTTTTGAAACACGATAACGGTTTAATGTCACTGTAAATAATGCATATAGCATTGTATTATAGTTTAAATCCCACTTTTAATAGTCTAATAAGTTGTATTTGAGAACTTCGGAGTCTTTTCGAGGTTATTACGTCAAAGCCATACGCACGTCTCGACGGTGTCGTTGACTCCATCAGTGGCTCACGTCCTACGCTTAACTCAACTTTATAGCAGGAATAGAGTGACATTATTCATGGTGGTATTAAGTGTAAAGAACGCATGTGGCGAAGTGATTTGAGGTGATCTGCGTCGCACACGAGGTTAACGGTTCGACCTCGCGCTCATGGCTCATCAAGCCATCCATCCCTCTGGGGTAGGTGATTTGGTACCGGGCTGGTCTCAGGCTTATGTGGGAGGATAAGCAGCACTGACTCGGTTTAGCGGAAGGCCATCGCGAGTCCCTTGTAAAGGACAGATTTGTATTCAATCACCTCAAACGAAGTTAAAAACTGAAGACGAATGCGAGGCGCATCCCTCAGGGATTGATCAACGCCGAGACCTTTATTTATCAATAACGTGATATCGTGATGTCGCCATTTATTAAGTCGATGGGATACGGCTGGTATATGTATAAATTCATCCCATCAACTGTTTTTCGTCCGCAATTCATCGACTGAAAATATAGTGGTCACGCAATATACGTGCTTTCACGATGAATTACGTTTCCCTCCCGGCTATTAAGCACGGTTCAGTGTGGGGCATGGGAGATCAAGCGGGCGACACTGCCGAAATGTACGTATGCCTCTGACGTACCAGCCTTGCGAAGGCTCTATACATTCTCAAACACTATACTGAATATTCGAAAGAGAGGTTCGAAAAGAGTAGATCACGTGGATTTGAAATAGCTTGCAGAAGAGTTCTCTCTTATTGTCTAAGAGAACGATTTGTACATAGGTAATTTGGGTGATCTTGAGCTCATCAAAAAGTTCGTTTTCTTGCGCATCGAACGACATATCATTTGTGTACATAGTCTTCAGAGTGATCTGTCCAAGGAAGAAATTCGACTACTGCTCCACTTCCACCACAAATTGCGAGTTCAGGTTTAGGCTCATCCAAAAATCACAAGGCGTATGGTTGCAAATTTTGCGATAGCTCATCGTTGGCTCGAGACATTCCGTGATCAAGGAGACCAGTTGACCGAAAAGCCAAGAGAGAGACGTCCACAACATGTCAATCGCCAGGCAGTCGTTTGCCGAACTGAAGAAGATCCATTGATGAGTTGCCCGATATTGGCTAATAGAATTGATTATGATCCAATGATTATTTGGCACATTCTACAGGAGACCGGCAAACAGTGCTTGATGTGAAAGGAGACTACTAGAACTATTATTGTGTCTTATGTTCAAGCTTAATCAGTCTACAAAGAAATTTTTCCATGCGTTTTGAAGATACGACAGAGTTTCTTCTTCAACCTTTTGTATTACTAGACTCACCACGGCTTTGAAGATGAAGAAAGTACTAAGACATAGACACATTGTAGACCTTCTGCCAACAATCTCCAAAAGCAAAAGCGCACTAATCAAACTACTGAGTATTCATGCGGATAATAAGTTAAGTTGGGCTTAAAGTTTCAAATAAAGTTGAAAATAGGAGGTAAGGTTGCCATAATCCACTGTATTCTGATAGTACGTCCAGGATGAATGACTAGTAATATATTTATCGAAAAAGGACTGCCTTCATTGATACTTTCTAGTAATCAACAACTCCTATTGCTACTTTGTGATATGAATTCACATCCCGAAAGCTTCACTTTTTAAACTAGTCAGCTCTATAGTCATCACAGCACGAAAATTTCGCTTGCATTAGGCCGATGAGAATACCTTTGGAGTAATTGTGAACCTTACTACAAGATAATTATTTAATTTGAATAAAATTGGTGTCCATGTTTTTGGGGTGACGGAATCTCACTGAGACTAATTTCATCATTTATTTCGAGTGTTTTCCTTAGACCACACTTGAAATTAAATATATTTGTTTCAAATATTTGAGCCAACGTGTCATGTGGTCTACTATGGCTCCTTGGCTCATATAATAATTATGAGCTATATTTAATTTCGAGCGTGGTCTAAAGAAAGCACTCGAAATAAGTGGAATAATGTTTCAATAATACCAGCCAAGAGCAATCGAGTGTCTAAAAGTGTCGATCCTGTGATTTTTCACTTGAAGACGATTGTGTAAATCGTTTGTCTTCGCCTACCCCTTAATAGAGTGATGTAGGGACCCCCGAGATGGTTGGCAAAAGACGAAAGGTCTGCCCGACTGACGAGGCTGGAAGGCAGAAACTCATGTATCTGGCTGTACAAGGGCCATAACAGACCATATGACATGCTGGCTCAATTAATAATCATGACTAATCTTGCCTTTTTACGCTTCCATACACTAAGATGATCCACTGTTCTATGTCGAGCAGGCTCATGAATGATAAAATGATGATTCTTCTATCAAAAATTAGCTGAAGGCTGTGGGAAGAGACGGCCGAGTGGTTAGTCATGCTCGGCGCGGACTGAGTCCCCATCGCTCCAACACTTTCTGTCAACGAATAATGAACGACCAAACGGAGAACCGCAGCATGACCATCCTCGAAGATGCAAGGAGATAGGTTCGCTCTGTATTCTATAACGTTGGCGAAAAAGATGATATCCTCAAGCAAACGAGGAGACGCATCGAATGCTAGAAGTACTGGGACACGCACAGTAATTAAGATTATGATACGGTTTAATTAGAGTGATGAAGTAATCAATTAAAAAACTGTGATTGCTACTGATTGACTTTCAGTAAAACAAAAAACGATGCAGGGTATTTGGAGTTCAACGACCACGTAACTACCCATTGCAAATATTGTTAGATATTGAGAGGAAGGCTGCTCAACGCTGCTATGCAGCTGGATGTAAATACGCCTCAACACCTCGAAAATATACGCTTCCTCAAAAAACGCTAGAACAACCATTTCTTAAACATGGCTAGCGAATATAATACAATCGCATGTCAAGGTGAATGTATGGAAGCATTTGCTCCTCCAAAACAGGGCATTCAAGAGATGTGAGAGTAATTCCGAGGCTTGAATCAAGCCGTTGTACTCGCAACTACATGAAAATGAGATTAGTCAAATACAAAATCACTTTCTTGTTGCGGGCATGGGAAATCGGATTTTTGCCGAAATCTTGACACATGGACAGAACCGATAAGGGAGGATACGCCGCGATGAGCATCACCGCCACACAAGCATGGCGCCCTCGAATATTACAAAGAACAGATAATATTAGGTGTACAAATATGACTCTATCATTCCTTTTTCTTGCTGTAGTAATAGTATAAAAAAAGATATGTCAGTTTCTTTTAGCTTGAAAGTGCGTTAAGAACAATATTTATTTATGTGTTTTTCAAAATAAATCTTATATGATGTTTATTATACGAATTTGAAGATGATGACCTCTGAACTCGAATTTGCTATTTTGTGATTTGAATTTGGTGATTCCAAGTGGTAATCTGATGCTAAAATTTTGAGAGAGTAAGGCAAACAAGGTGAAACCTTCTAAAACTTCCCATATCAGCTCTTTTATAACGTTTTCGATCGGTTTTGCAATATGAAGTCGAGCGTTAACATGCAACAAAACCACAAAGTCCACATCGTTTTCGTTTTGAATATGATTTTTGCAACGAAATTGATCGCACAGCTTTGCCATCGTTCAATCAAACATTTCCCTGCAAACATTTTGGCACAGAACTTACCTGCACTTGCTCTAGACGGAGCACTTTTCGAGCTCCATTAACCTTGTGCGTAACCCTGAGAGGATGTGGCTAAAGACGACCCCCCCCTACTGCGCCTCCCGACTGTGACGAGGCTGCAAGGCCGCAACGCGTGTATCGGGTTGTAACAGGAGCCAAATCGTGACAGGTCAACTGTGAAAATGTTGGCTCAAAATAGTGTACTTTCAATTATGATTGGAGCCAAACATGTCATGGAGCCTGGGTAAAGGCTCTTGTGACAGCCCGAGCACACGTGTTATCGTCCTTACAGACTCATCAGCCGGGCAGAACCCGTCGTCTGTCGATCTTTTCATAGTCAGTTCATCTCGGGAGCGTTCACACTCCTATATATATAGTTAATCGACACGACCTCCGCATTACACTCTACTGCTCAGGTGAACACACACTTCAACCATACACAGAGTGTAATGCGACCACCGGCATGTTGGCTCAATATAATAATGAAAAGATCTGATTGAAATTTGAGCGGTGGTCTTAAAAAAAGCACTCCGAATTAGGAAGGTATAATATGATGAAAATACCAGCCAGCTATGCAATCTGAGGTGCCGTAGGAAACCACTCTGTGTTTATGGTGAATGTGATTCTCCTAGGACATTAAATTGTGTATAAAGCGGAGTGTCGTTCGATAACTATCTATATAAGGGAGTGTGTACGCTCCGATGAGACACGACTATCAAAAGTATCCGACAGACGACGGGTTCTGCCCGGCTGATGTTGGCTGTAAGGGACGAAACACGTTGTACTCGGGCTGTACAAGAGCCCTTACCAGACCCACTGAACATGTTGACGCTCAAATAATAACTGAAAAGGATCTATTGAAATTAAGAGCGTGTCTCTTAATAAAGCACTCGAAGGAAAGGTCAAATTAATACCTTATAGAAATATTTTTGAGATGTTGAGCCTGGTCTTAATTATAAATCACCTCGAAAATGAAAGGGACAGAATTACGCGCCTGTTTGTGGGTATTTTTTTTGGCCAACATAATAAATTATAGGTGATTAGTATGTTGCCTTAAATCTTATTTGAGATAAAAATAAGGCAAGTTATCAACCGCGATAAAGCCCCCGAAAATTCTTGAATAATTATTGGTGGTGCGAACCTTGACCCAGCCGTAAATGACTTAAGAAAACTTTCTAAACGACTTGCGTTGTGAATTAGTATTAAAATAAGAATCAGGCAACATAATAATAACTATGATAGGTAGAATGCAAAAATCTTAATAATTATTTTCGGCAGAAGCAGTATCACATTTTACTGCGCGGATCACAGTACTACTCGGCCAACTCGAATTCGTCTACTCGCCATTCATCGTAGTCAAAATGATTTTGAGAATGCGCTACGGTGATAATTTAGCTGTTTCTACGAGATAAATTTGATGATTACTAATATCATTCGAACAGTTTGCCGGAGAACCTCGCTCGAAGTACTATAATCCAAGCAACATATTTTAAGGCCTTCCAATAAAGTTGGTTACTGTGCTTATAATGTGCGTAAACACGCGCTGGCTTTTCAACCTCTTCGTCTATCACGATGCAAATTTCGTTTGAGCCATTGCTCTGGTAATCCCCCCCTACATATATGAAGGACACATGGACAATTGAATGATGGGTACCCTGCGCGGCTCAAAGGGAAAATTTACTTTACACTGCAGAGAGATAACATGCATGACATTTCCAGAGGACATTGATCAACCCAACGGTTGTAGTGATTAACAGTTCGATTGCTCATAGGCTGGTAAAAATTGAGAACATCTGTATATTCACTGAGAACCTAGCTCAAAACCATATGAATTTGATAAGATATATGCGAACCTTTTCATTAAATTTGTCATTTAGCACTTCTAAAGACAGGGGAACAACACCGTGGCCCGGTGTGGTAGTGATGCTCAGTCGCGGCGAGCGCCGAGCGGTCACATACCCTAACTCGTCCCGACAATGCAACAAACAGCGCCTTATGGAAACGCCCACAAACAGGCTGAGAACTGAGATTGCAAGGAAACTCGCCTGCGAACCAGCGTTTGCTGACGTTTCAACACGAAGACGAAATGAAATAGGCGAATCCAATGTAAAAGTACTGGGATTTGCGCGAGATGAGAAAAAAACACTGTAGAAGACAGATCAATGAAACCCCCCCCCCCCCCCCCCCCAAAAAGGTGCCAGGTACGAGGTTCGGTCTCTCGAGCGCTCAATAGGGAGCACGATTGCTATCTTTCGTATGAACCAATCACTGTCCCGGAAGACCAGGGCGGTGAAACAGGTACTGATGGGCTATCTGGCTGACACAAGTGAGGCGACATTTTCACTTCGTTGCAAGCAGTGCAACACATGTTCGCTGCCTATTCTTCTATGTATTAGGGCGACATATAAGTTTTACACACGAGATGGCTCAAACGCGAAAAGCGCCATACTAGTGATAAGGGCGAAATGGTCTGAAAAACGTGTCTAGCACTCTACAAGTGCCACAACAGGGCCTCATGGAAAGACTTAAAACACGTACCGGATTATGTTGACCTGAAAATCTAGTCTTCTTCATCGAGTCATAGTTTACAAGTTTACTGGTTGAGGGTTGAGGACAATCTCCTTGCGATCTTGAAGTGTTAACCATTCTGAAGGGTGAGAGAAAGTAGTCGAGTTGGACTGTGAGAAAGTAGTCGCGGTGGACTGTGAAGAGAATGTAATGACATTAGAGGTCGAGCGCAGAGTGTTTGTTGCACGCAGATAAACTTATAGATCACATGGGTTTGTGTGTGTTTGTGTCGGAACTACCGCTATGGCCGGATACTTATCAACACTTCATTTGATCGGTCTCATAATTTATATTCTCTTATATGCACAGTTTTCAGTAGTTTCTCGCATCCAGTTCGCTGTGTCTTCTTTATTCTAAAACGTCATTAGAAATGAGTGGCCTGAGCGAGTCTCCCTAGCGCCAATCTAGCGGATTAACTCGCTGTGGCGGTTCCATAGGGCAAGCTTTGCTGACTACGAAAAGGGATCGGGGCTGCCGCGCCGCGAGCGAGCAATCACCATCACTCGGCCATGAGGCTCACCAGCGTTCAGCCCTCCTCTAGTAAAACAAAAAAAATTTCACGACTGCACCCTGGAGAAGCTACCTACTCACATCAATACTGAACTCCTGGATTACGAGAATCATTCCATTAAAAGGACGTTTTTCCGCGTAGAGGTGTTTGAACTCAATCCACAAGATTCTCACATCAACACCATAGCACCAAACCTCCCAACGGAACAGTTTTGCTATCTTTTCGAAACCATACAAGCATTGTAGGTAACGCAGATGTCACGACCCTTAGAGAGCAAATGTAACCGCAGAGGTTCGAGGACGTTAGAAAGACAACAATGGTTCAAGTGGCGAAGGCCGGCAACC